>QJNX01000339.1:0-37374 GCA_004155925.1 Monosporascus sp. MG133
GGGGGGGCAAAAATGTTGGCTGCACTTGCTTACGCTCAGTTAAGAATTCATGATGACGCAACCAAGGGCTCTTAGCTCTGAGCTCATGGGAAAAGGAAACCTTGTAGGTAATCGACAACTTCAAGGGTCGCATATAGGGCACTCTAGACTCAAGTGCAATAAAAACAGATCCCGCAATATCCAAGCTGTCACAGGAACTTCCCGAATGAAACCAAGAGCAAGAGAGTTTGATATACTTACCTGGCCAGTCCGCCATTCATATCACTGGCGTAAATAATGCGGCGTTTGCTCGCACAGTCAGTTTGAGGGCGTTTTCTTGTAATAGGCAGCGCCTTTGTATCGCAAACCCTTCCGGTATTTTCGGAATATTGCTTTTGTCAGACCACTGAGGTCATACTGCCACCTTATATAGTTCTGGGCCCAACCATTGTAGCCTAGACAAATGGTGACTGTGGTTTCGAACCGCGTTCGGACAATTCGTTCCCGCGTTTGGTCGGATTTTTAGCACTTGGTTCATGCATATCCCTGCTCTACAGCCAACCCTAGAGCTTCCGATGAGTTCGATTCGCATGTTCAAGGAGGTGGCTGCCGTCTAGACCGCTTTCCCAGAATAGTATGCGATGGGAGACGTGCATGTGTCGTATTGGATTGCATTTTCCTCACAGGAGGCTCGTTAATCGATCGTGTTGCCACCTGCCGCGTGTCCGCGTGCAGACATTTATGTATGTCGTATATGCATTCGGAGACGTCGAACGTCGAGGATGCTTATGGAGGAACCTAGTTAGATTTCTTATCTCGCGCCCGCACGCTGTCAAGTACTAGTACTAGTCCTCGGGTAGTCGTTGGTTTCGCAGCCAAAATCAAACGCAAAACAGGTGCATCTCGGGCCAATCGCTGATAGACCACAAGTCGCGGGTTCGGTCATACTTCTCGACTCCCTGACACTATCTAAAAAAAGTCTCATCTCAGAGGGAAGATGAGCTGCTCCCAGGCGGCACTACCCCAGTCGATGGGGCGCCCGAAGTGGCCATCAGGGGGTGCAACAGTTCTATGAGAAGGCGTATCCGTCCCGGAGTTCCCTAGCGGACTTCATCATGTCTTCGTCAGCGTTATTCTTGGGCCGCTGTTGTTGTTCGACTCAAACTCGAGACAGAAATGGCTACGGCACAAACGCGCTAGCGACCGGGAACCTAACCCCTTGGAGATATGAACGGTACAACAAACGTCGCGGGATATCAAAAGAATTCGCGGATCCTTATCAGTTGTTAGACTCCTGCGCAGTCAAAAACCATCGCTCCATGGACTCGAGGAGCACAGTCCCCCTTCCTTTCGGGGTACGGCTGGCATCTCAACATTCGGGAGGAGGTCTGGATTGGGTTGCCTAACAGGCAGCAAGTGCCTTTGCGCAACACAATCTTGAGCCTCATCAGGCTGAGTTGGTGCCTGCTAGATCGACCCACGCCTTCGTTTCCAAAGCTAAGGGGAACCCCACAGACCTCGGGCGGAGTGTGGCCCGAACGCTTGGCGCTAGACCCGAAGTCTAGGTTCTCTCGGTTATCTCGGTTAGGGCTACTATCCGTGTTGCCTCTATGGAGCCCACTGGCTCCGGGATAGCATCCGCAAGGCGCGCTTTTAGACGCCGTGATGCCCGTATGGCGAGGTAAGCGAAGTTGATGTCATTTGCCAGCAACGGGATTGTCCGTCATGTGTGCTTTTGGACCTGGAATTCGTACGGTCGACCAGGCTCCAGAGAGCGACGAAAGGCTCCGGTCGCAATCTTCTTATCCCAGGGCGACGGCTGGAGCGAAATGCAGTTCCCTGTCCCACGGCATATAGCTAGCGCCTCGTTCTCAGCCATTCCGTAGCAATCGAGCCGGACGACGAGTTGAGGAAGGGTGGGAGGGATGGGTTTCAGCACGGAAGGCTAGTAGTCGGGTCGAAGAGCACGGGGTACAAGCCTAGCTGAGGGGAGGCAAAATCTTGAAGTTGGAGCCCGACGCCCGTATCGAGACAAATGAAGGGAGGGATCCGAGGCTGACCAAGTGTTTGTTTTGTCGTATTAACTCAAGCGTGTATGGTCAGCGGAAGTAAGGGAATCCAGATCTTGAATCATCAAATTCTAGGGGAACTCATCGGCAGCGCAACGACTTCCCCATAAACGATAGTTGTAGAATGCCAATCCGATAGTCCCCTGGATATATCTTGGATTAATAAAGGATTATACCGTGGTTAAGAATGGGATTACATATTAGCCGAGTTAGGGACAGCGAACTTCAGCGGCGTAGGTATCCTCCAGCGAACCATTACGGGGAGAAGGGGTTGGGTATCAAGGGTATCCATATAGCAGCATGGATGCCTTACGTACAAACGGAGCGATATGTCTTCTCTATGGATGGTGAGGCTAACTTAAAAAGGGGGCTTGTAGCGAATCGTAAGAGGACCCGGTAATCGCCAGTTTATGATTGGCAGACACTGAAATAACAATTTTTATATGGTGGGATCGACATGTGCGACGGAGGATAACCAAACATCAAGATGCCTCGTCAAGCTGACAATCAATTTATTTCCAGAATCTTAAACGGAAGGTCCCAAGAATAAGGTCTATTTCCTTTTGAACGCCATCGCTATGAAGCCGCGACACAACCTGACTCGATTGGCCTAACGGGCTGAATCGAAACAGGTAACCCCCCTTTACACGCCAGGGTTATGTCCATAATCGACAAGTGCCGTCCGCACCTGCGCTGACGACCCAAGGGTGCTGAGGGTGCCAGTCTATGTCCATAATGCCAAGCTTATTGACCACTTTATGGCCCTTGAGCATCTTGACGGGCACGATGGTCGGATCTTCCATCAGATCATTCACCACCTTGCCGTGGAAAATCTGCAGGGTACCGTCGTCGCTCGCATCCGCGAACAGTGGGTAACTCCGATGGAATTTCACAGCCCGAACAGCTTCGGCGTGGAAACGCATCGTCTTATACGGTCGTGTCGACAACTCGAGATCATGCCAACATACTCGTCGGTCGTATGAACCCACGACGAGATTGTCGCCACCCGGATGGATGTCAAAGGAAGAAATCCAGCGTGCTCCAGGCTGCAAAGCCTTGACAAGCTCCTGTTTCTGGAGATCGTAGCAACGAATCGCCCGTTGGGTGGCCACGAAGAATAGAGGACGAGACGGATGGAATTGGGCAGTTTGCGCCAAACCAGGTAGCTTGCGGAAGGGTATTTGAGTAAGGTGTTTTGATAAGGTGTGTATAGCAACGGAGCTCCTCTGTCCGGTGGGAGATACGGTGCAGAAGTAATCTCCGCGTCGGTGCCAGTGTATCGTCTTGATTGGCGATCGAACAGTGGCTTTCAGCAAAACGCCTTCGTCTTCCAGGCGCGCCCCAGGCCGTGACCATTTTCCGGGCGGATCTTTCCGGGCGCCGTCTGCAGTGGTCAGTTGCTTACCACTCGTAGCATAGCCGAACCCTGCATCAAGGACATCCCGACTGGCTTGTTCAAGTTCGGGGTTTCCAAACGATGGGACCATGAAGAATATATCTTCGCTCACGGCTGCCGAGACAATAGAAGCATCTTGCCCTGGCCGCCAACGTACTACATCCACTGGCTCGTCGCTACTGAGCTTCACCATCCATTGCTGTTTGCCGTCTGCGAGACCCCAGACTCTCACAGCGCCGTCGTCACCACCACTTGCAAGCCATTGTCCCGTGGGGTCGATAGAAACTGATCGGACTCTGCCTTCATGACCACTGAACTCTATGGATGTCACAGTGGGGAAAGGTCGAAGTTCTTCCGGTCGGGGCAGCTTAGGAAGTAGTGAGGTTGGGTCAATGTTCAACCTGCTTTTACGCACACGAGGTGCGAGATACAAATCTAAACATCGCTCAAAACGCTCCTTGACGAAATTGCCATAAGCTGGAGTTCTGCGTAGGCTGTCATACTTCTGAGGGAGATACTCCTTCTCTCGCTCCTCGGGGTCCGTTTCTTCCCACTTCTTCTTCTCATCTTCAGTGGGAAGATATTCGGGTGGTGGATTATAGCTCTCACCGTAGCCCGGAGGAGCCAACTTGGGGGCCGGGATATGCATTACGTTATGCGGCCGAGGTTGTTCGTCTGCCCATATATCGAAGTGCTGCTCCTCCTCCTCTTCCTGCTCCTTCTCCCTTTCCTCTGGCGGTTTGTATGGCAATATTCGGCCCTCCTTAATTGCCTTAGCTAGTTTCATGATCCGCTTTTGTTCGTGTTTGGAAGGGAGGAAACGCCGTTTTGGCTCCGGAGCGGCACTGAGCGGCATAGTTTCTTCGAAGCTAGTGAACCACTCAACGGTATCCTGTTGCTATGTTAGGGCATCGCAGAGTTAATGCGCGGCGATACTTACTGGATAAGGATCATACCCCTCCTCCGGAACTTCGCCCATCTGCACACGTCGAAGAAGCTCCAGTTCATCCTGGCTGAGCTGAAGGGGCTTCCCTGTGGCGGGGTCTGTGAGGCCGGTCCATCCCTTGGGCACTTCTATACTGTCCAATAAAGCGTCCAAAGCCTCGCCCGTAGCAGGGCGCATGATCCTTTTGCCATTGATGTCGTATCCGATATGCGGATATGAATCATAGAAGGACAGAGGGATGTTGCCAATTGTGTTCTCAGGCTCCTGAGCATCTGTGTCGTCAGAGTCGTAGACCGGATCAATCTCATCATAAACATATCTTTCACCACCGTTTGCATCCCTTTCAATTCGGTAATTGCGTCCGACGTCTTCCTCGGTGTCGGCGCTTATACCATCCTGTAGTTGTCTTGGTTTGGACGCCTCATCATCTGATGGTATGTCATCGCTTGCTAAGTCGTCCTCGTCGTTCTTTTCTTCTTCTTCTTCTTGTTCTTCGCTGTCGGCATCCGAGCTATCACCTTCGTTATCATCCCCGTCTCTGTCGATATAATCTTCATCGTCTGACTCGTCGTCTTCGAGTACACCTTCGAGTAGCCCACTTCCAAATTCGTCGACCGAATGAGCTTGATCTTTTGCTTCCGCTTCAGCGGTAGAAGCCTTTCGCTTCAAATTGTACTTGGTTGGAGGCATTTTCTGACAATGCCTGGACCTTCAGGGCGAGCGAACTTGCTTTGCTGTGTCGTCGTTCGTTTTTGGACCTCTGCTTAACATTTTTTTTCAACCGGTTCCAGCCGTTAAAGCTCTCTAGCTCCAACTTTTTCTTTTTCTTTTCTGGGCAATTTCTTGCAGAGTGGGGCTCTCCTAGGAAAGTAATATTCACCGCCTTCCCGAAACGGAGCAGTACCTACTTACCTAGGGTGCTTAGTGCGTGTATGTATCTCCAGCACGTCTCTGCGCGTTTCGAAGAGAGATGTGATCAAGATTTCTATACTTCGACGTTTTTCATCCAATTGTACGGATTCTTTTTTATTTAATACAGCTTAAAACTATAAGATATTTATTTCATCAAGCCTACCTCTTATCATTGTCATAATAATATTTCGAAAATTTCAGAACTTTTACGACAAGGTTCGAATGATACATCAAAAGACTTCGTATAATTCGGAGCTGAATGGCTCGGAAACGAAATCTTTGATGTGATGGTTTCTTTGGGTCAGCTTACTACAGTATGTATGTCCCTAGTCGCCCATCCTTGTTTTACAGGTTAGATTACGGGTAGATTAGTGGGACGGCAGACCGAAGCCCCAAATCACGATGAACCATTCATTGATGGAGTGCTCAGGGGTCTCGTCAGCCCACCCACCCTGTGCCTCATCCTCATGCGAGAACTCCCTTGGGACCTGCCAAGTTGTAATCTTGGAATCCCTTCTGCTGTCGAGTCCCTGAAACCAACAATGCAAGTATGTTGGTGTCTCTCTGCCTTCTATTACCGACTTTTACGGTTCTTGAGTCTTCAAGAATCCCAGGCTGAGGGATGACAACTTGAACTTTTGAATCATCGCTAAGCCTCCTCGCACCAGCCAGACAACATCCCGACGTATCAAGTACCTCTCATCAGTGTTTACTTAGGTACCTAATCAGGCTGCGCAGGAAATCATGGAGGTGTCTGCGCTGGACCTTGCAGCAGTCTGCGCTGAGTTAGTCGGTACGGCAGGAACGTCGGCTGTCATAATCAACCGCCTTCTGCGATGTTGCAGCGATGCTCCGACAGAGTTAAGACAATTGCATGCTCAGACAATGTCTGTAAAGCAAAGTCTTGATCAGATCCTCTCTTCTCTCGATAGTGACCCGCCCACTTTCCAGCGGCGGGATGATTTAACTGCTCTCAATATCTATTTTAGTGCCATCCGGATTGTGGCCAACGACATACGAAAACACATCGGGAGACTTAATATTGCTACGACCGGTCAGCCTAGCTATGCGTGGAGCAGCATTCAAAGCCTCTGGGACAGCGCAAACATAAAAGCCAGCGAGGAACGCCTTGGCAGGCAGGTGAGAGCTCTGGCGGTATATATCAGTATCGCCGAGGTTGACGAGAAGTCCCGACACTTAGCCAAGCTCCGGCACGCGCAGGACTTGGACTCCGCTCGAGATGATGCTTTAACTTTCATTGACGCTGATGTTGCGACTTCCTTCGATGCCCCTCCGCCCTACGAAGAGATGCTCCCTACGAACGATGGTTTGGCCTTGCAAAGTACCAGCAATACCTCTGCACTACCCACCGGCAGCCAAAGCTCTTCAGAGAACACCGACGGTCCCTTTAGACCATCGGTTTCATCAGCAAACCGGTCGCTGCAAGGCACCGAAACGGATCATGTACGACCCGGCCTGACTTCCGACTCGCAGCCTAGCAGTATGGCTGACCCGTCTGCATCATCATCTATCGTGTTGGCAAAGTCAGCGCTCGCTTTCGTGGCCTTTAGTTCTCCGAACGCCATCGGGTCTTCCCATTCGTCGCCACAGGCTAGCAGTTCGACGAGTCGGGTTGTTGCTGAAGTACCTTCGGAAGAGCCTCCTCCTGATGGCTTGCATCCACGAACCAAATCTGGTCTGTCGGCACGGAGGATCAAGTCCTTGGCCCTTCTACGAAAACCCAAGACGACGCCCTTATTGTTAGATCAGACACTTCAAGGAGATTTGCTGAATCCTGGGGAGTTTAAATCCCGAGTTAGCAGTTATACTAGCGGGGTCACACCTAGTTGGAGAATGGTGACACTAATAGGCAAGGAGACCAGTATGCAGAGATACCGGAATCGGTTTACCAAAGACCCGGCGGATGACATTTCGCCCTCGAAAATGCAGGGGAATTTCAAAATCGCCGACAAAGAATTATGGGACGCCATTCTCCACAAAGAAGCTGCGAAAGTTGAGGAGATTATGCAGCACCGGTGGAGTGACAACGTGATGGTTGAGAAGCAAGACAGTCTGATGGCTCTTCACATGGCGGCGTCTCTTGGGCTTTGCGGCATCGTACAAATCCTTCTCGCGACGGGTGCCAACCCAAACTGTAGTGATCGCTTCGGGATTACTCCCTTGCACTATGCGGCAGATTTTGGCTGTGCGAATTGTCTGAAGATCCTTGTGGAGGCTGGTGCCAAGGTTAACGGAGTGCCACCCAAGGCGAGCCTAAAGCCGCCGATTTGGTATGCCGCTGAGAAAGGACACGTTGAAGCGGTCAACACTCTGCTGATGCTCGGTGCGCATTTCGTTAAGCAAATCACAACAATTAAGGAGACTTTACTTCACATTGCTGTCAAGTCCGGCAGTGTGCCGATTTGCGAATCTCTCCTCGCAGCAGGTGCCAACCCCAACGAGAGTTTCAGCACCCTCCTCATGGCTGCGTCTCGTTCTCCCGAGATACTAGGATGTCTTCGTAAGGCGGGCGCAGACATCGATATGAGAGATATCAATGGAGAAACATTGCTCCACAAGCACGTCGCATTGGGAGATGTTCCAATGGTGCGCTTCATCTTATTATTAGGCGCTGACCCAAACTTGACAGATGACTCCGGACGGTCGCCCCTCCATGCTGCTGTGGCGGATGGGGACCCCGAGGTTGCTCCTGAAATGGTCAAAAGGTTAAGGGAAAAGGGAGCCAACATAAACGCTCAAAACTCCCTAGGGCAAACTCCCTTGCACGTGGCGATCCTCGGGGGGAGGGCTGATGTAGTCCACATGCTCTGTCAATCAGGAGCGGACCTCAATATCGCAGACGAAACGGGCACATCCGCGTGGGCTGAGGTGCAGAAGCCGGACTACACGTTGCGGACGACCAGGGATAGTTTTGCGGACTACAGAAAATCGAAACATATAATGGAGCAGTGGTTTGGCAAAGCAGCGCGGAGGAAACCGACGGTGACACCAGAACTGCCGGCTAGCTCGATCACCCGTACGACGAATCACCCCCCCAAGCCGGCAGCCGCCTCCGTATACGAAAGCAGTAGAGCTTCTCTACATGAGTTAGCAGATACTGATCCCTGCCGACAAGTATTTGAAATGGCCGCATAATGGTTTGGCGGGAAGTCTCCATGGGAATGTGCTTACGTATCTGTTGTAAAATTTGTACCTTCCAATAATCTCGGGGAATTTGTGCTTCTCCTACGGGTATACATGTAATCTAGGTAAATTCGGATATAGCGTTCTTCATATATTTACAATATACGATGAGGTAGATAGTCGTTGCTAAAGCGACGACAGGCCTTGCATCACTACCGTGACTGCCCGCCTCTCGGCTGAGTGAATCTTTTGGATTCCCTAACCATGTTCCGACTTTTCGTGAAACGCGAGTCCTCTCCTGGCTATCTACGGTTAAACTTACTTTGCTATCCGTTCGTTGCGTGTCGTGCGAAGCGGGGAACGACTCTGGCCTCGAACTCGAGCTCTGACTCGGGCCCGGACTCGGGTCCCGAAGCTAGGGTGGGCGACAATGAAAGGCCAGCTCCAAGCGGCGCTTTCAGCACAGACTCTGGTGTCGGCATAGGAGTTAGCGTAGGCTTCGGCGCCGTCATATTCGCTGACGCCGTGGCGTTCTAAGGGCTTCGTGTGAGGCGGGCGCGCCGGGGCCGACCGGCAAGCGACTATGACGCCGATAGAGGAGACCTACCAGAAGCCAAGGATTGAGGTCCTTTTAAGAGCTTGGGATTATAGATATTATAGGATCTATTCATCGGATTCCGGATCACGAACGACCTCGGGAGATGGGTCCCCGGCAAGTGTGGGAGTTGCTGGGGTCCGTGGTCTAAAGGTAAGGTGAACTTGTGAAGAGGCGCTTCGCTTTAGGATGCCCCTTAAATTCGGAACCCATGAGTTTGACATGCATAATGAGAGCTTTGAAAGGAAGATGCATAAACCTTTTGTCATTCCTAGTCTTAATATAGAGCTTTATCTCTGGCTTCTCAAACAACATGCTATACAGGAATTTACACCTCATTTTCAGTGTACTCCCTCGAACTTTGGTACTCTTGCTAGGCTTATGTGATACAGAACTATTCTTTCGCTATAGCGGCTACTAGTACGGCGTCTTATTAGCGCTAACATGAAGTGCACGCCTCGAAGATGTTTTCTGGCTACATCGACTTCCATTATCGCAAGGATATATCCCATCTCATGCAAGCATACTGAGTTCCACGTGGTAGATTTGCTTCAGGATGAACTAAGCCCTTCTCTATCGCATCTTGGGGGTTATCTAGTGTATGCCCACAGTGACTTCGAGTTGGAAGCTAGAGATGAAAGCGTTCGCAGGGCCCGCCCTGGAGAATAGCAGTGTCGCATTGCGGTCGTTATACTTGGAATTGGGCCCCAAAGTTACAGCCTAAACCTCCCGGGCCAAGCCATACAACCATTATGTATCGATATTACTTTAGTCAAGAGAACGGTAGAATGCGTTTGATTTCCAAATATCTTGCAGAGAAGCAGAGGGCCCTACAAGTATAAATTCTGGAATAAATGCCATTGACTGGGAGTTGTGTGGCCCTTGACTATATTCTACTTACGCTGTTTTACTGGAGATTATGGCTCCTGTATTCCTAGGCACTCGCGAAGAACAGAATCGGTCCATAGACTCCCCAGAGTGCCGTTACGTCACGAAGAGAAGAGTCCAACAATTTACACAACTCCATCTTGTCTCAACCCGACCATCTCTTGCGAAATGCCGCTCAAAATCATCGTCTGTGGCGGAGGCATTGGGGGTCTGTCGGCAGCAGGGTACCTCCGCGCACAGCACGACGTCATTGTCCTTGAACGAGGCACGCTCGACTTTACGACAAACGACTATGGCCTTTCGGTTGTTTCCAACGCTTTCAGTCTTCTACAGAGAGCAGGTATCAGACCCGAGAACCTCGACATGGTTGTTATGACCCACCTGTGGGCGAGGAACAACAAAGGCGAGGAATTGAGGACTGTGCACTTCGACACCAGGGCGAGGTTCGGCGGAGCGTCGTCGGTTTTGGTCAAGAGAGCGAAACTGCAGCAGGAGTTGATGCGGTTCGCGACTAGCAGCGAATTCCCGGGTTCGCCTGCAGAAATTGTCCGGAATGCCAAGGTGACCCAAGTGGATGCGCAGGCCGGGACCGCCACCACTGAAGACGGTCGGGTGTTCCAGGGTGACCTGATCATCGGCGCCGATGGCCTCAACTCTGCCGTCCGGTCGGCCGTATTTGAGGGTAAAGGTACCCCGAGGAGTCACGACCTGCTTGCCTTCATCACGCGGCTGCCGATTGACGATATCAAATCTGACCCCCATTTCGCTTACCTCACTGAGGACCCCGCATCTCGAGCTGGACTCAGCAGCGCCTATACGGCAGCTGGCCCTCAGTCGAACAAGAGGATCATCGCCTATCACACCTCCCCCAGGGACATTCAAGTTCTCGGGTATACCTCCGAGAAGGAATTTGCTGACATGTTTGACTCTTTAAACACGGGCATCATAAAAGATATTCCAGCCTCGAGGGTGGCGGAAGATCTCGCCCCTGACTTTGCCGACCATCTTGTCGACCTCTTCAGACACGGCAAGATAGATGCTTGGAGAGTCCGCGATATCACGCCCATGGAAACCTGGTTCCATGGTAAGGTGGTCTTGATCGGCGATGCCGCTCACGCAGTCACACAGCACGCAGGCCAGGGTTGCAACATAACAATCGAGGATGCGGAGGCTCTAGGCTATCTTCTTAGGGACGCAACTCCTGAAGTCATTCCCGCAAAACTGGAGAAGTTCATGTCGCTACGTAGAGGGCGCGTTGAGCTCGTCGCCCGACGATCACGCGAGCTCGGTAACCTCCAGTCGGATGAGGATAAGACCAAGGAGCCTATCGCCGCAGAAGAATTCGCGAGAGCCATGTACGGATATCAAGGTGCTGAACATTTCCTGAACACGTCATCGACGGTCCACCCATGATGCCGGTTCGGTCATGGATCTACTGCCAAGGTGAGAAAGGACGTGAAGGCATTTTATGATAATAGAACCGCATATTGTGCGACATACCATCATGTACTAAGGCCACGACTACGACTGCAAAGAGGTAGGAGATCATCGGCTTATCGAGTAACAAGTCATAAAGGACACCAGTGGGGACTTCCTCGACGACCTCAAGAAAGTTATAGAATGAATTCAGCGTGTCATGAGAAGCCTATCGTTCACTGCCTCTGAAACCAAAATACCCTTGACTGACTTGGTCGGTAAAATAAACCAATGCCTGGGCCAACAGATCCCCCTTTGGGTCATTTGCCCATAGCCTGTGAGCATATGGTACCGTGAGAATCATATGAATGATATGATAACGCCTATCAGGTCCATGCAAGACATGATGGCGCGAAGATTCCCCTCGCCAGGACAGGTCCTGCATTCACGGTGATATCCCGGCTTCTAAGGCAAATATCGACTTGCAGATGCCCCGTACTAGGCATTTAATTTCGGTTCCATCACAAGCTCACCAATTTTTGAGGTAGGCTCCTTCCATGCTTCTTCATCCAACATTATGCTCCTTCTGCCCTCTTCCAAATCAACCTCCCACCTAGCATATAATCCCTCCCGAGCATTTGCCACAGAGCAAGCCTTTTGAATTCACTTAGAGTCTAAATCTCCCTTCGAACTGGAGGAGGTGTATGAGAAGCATGTTATGAGTGTAAATCGTGGCTGGAGCCTCGTCCAAAGATAGAGTAACTTGATACATGTTGGCTCCCACCATAAGTGACATCTTACTCGCATCATCCTACTGCGTCTCGCCTTGCTTAGCTCACCCTGCCCAGTCCACATTTTCATCCCATTCTACTAAATATACCGCGATACACAGCATCATCAAGCGAAAAAGCTACCCTTCAGTGGCCGCGATCTCAGCACCGAGGAAAGCGCCCGTTCCACACCAGGAAACACTGAACACGAAAAGTTAACAGCTGCGAAGTGAATCACAATGGGCGGCTTCGGTTTCCGGAGGAAGGGCAATGACCTGAATCTTGACACACCACGAATGCCTCCTCATGTGTACCGTCATATCCGCGAAAAGGTGCATGCTGCCCTGAGGCAGCGCTTCCTCGTGGTAGCCTCGCCCATTGAGAGTCCGGGGAAAATCGACTATGGCGATGTCGATGTCTTTGTGTGCTGGGACACCGTAGGCCGTTTCGGCGAATGCGACAGCGTCCAAGCTATACGCAAGTGTCTGGATGCCACAGAGTTAGAGAACATCAGGCTTCTCGTGGGTGCGGCCCATGCTCTTGTCGAGCGTAAACAAAATGTGACCGCTCAATTGGCGATCCCATGGCCGGAGACTGCCGGCATGGAGACTACGGAGGAATCAAGGCCGCGGCTAGCCCAAATCGACTTTCATATTTGCTGCTCACTACAAGACCTCGAGTGGCAAATATTCCAGTGTGCACATGGCGATATATTTTGGTTCATGCACACGATGCTGCGGCCCTTCGGCCTCACGCTCGGTGTTGCCGGGTTGCAACTTCGAATCGCAGAAATCGAAGACGAGACGAACAATCATGAGATATTTCTCAGCAACCAGTCCTCTGAAATCCTGAAGTTTCTGGGACTACGGCCAGAGGGGATCGAATGGGAACGACCCTTCCAAAGCAATGATGGCCTCTTTGATTACGCCTCCACCTGCCGATTCTTCCACGATTTCGGAGACGAGAACCTCTCCGAGGCAGACCGCAAACGCATGAGATGTGAGTTCGATCTCTCGTCTCTAGCTTAAACCCAGAGAGCAAAACCAAAGACACTAACACTCTCTCACAGCTCGCAAAGTATACAGGACTTGGGTAGAAGAATTCTTGCCGACGTACCGAGCTCGAGGAAGTTTCCGGGGGACAGTTCCATCAAGGGCTCAAGTCCGCGACGACGCTATGAAGTTCTTTTCTGGGCCTCGACTTCTGAGAACCAGCAAGAGCGACAAGGAGGCGTCTTTGTTCTTCTCGGTGAAAGAAGCATACCATGCACGGAGACTTGCATTTCGAAGGGACCAGCAGATAGATCTCTATCCACGAGTTATCCTACCGTGCCTTTACGACCAGTTGCCGAAGGTTCTCAGTGTAAACTGGCTTGGCAACGCCGGTAGGGCCCTGCAGAGCATTATTATGGAAGGCGACCATGGTTATGGTACCTGGCCAGTGAAACCGCTCAAGACGCCGGAGGGTCTCTACCTCGAATCTGATATCCGGGAGTACATACGAAACTCATAGGAGGAGGTTGGCAAAGTTGCATCGGATATCAAACAGAGAAATTGGGAACTATATCAAGCACTAAAGGATCAGCGGATGATGTTCATTGATGGAGAATGATAACGAGTGGATTAGGGTTATACTGGAAGCGGGCGCAAGAGAACATTGGGCAAAGCGGCGAACCTCGACTGAGCCAGTGCAGTCATCCCAATAGCCCTACTCGGCCTTGTTGGATTTTCTGTGGCGACCATCACTCTGGTGATACTCAGCGCTTTCGCCGCAATAGCTCCAGTGCACAGGACTAAGCCTGTTTGGACAATGGCTTGTTGACTTACTAGTCGAGGCTTCTATATTGCCGATAGAGAAAGTCGCATAACAGAAAAAGGGTTGAGTACTAAAAGAGGGCCACATACTCGCGAGACCTGAGATGGACGCAGCAGCTGGTGGGTAACACCCACTATCGCAGACCCTCGACATGTGCGTATGAAACCTGGCAGGAGGGAGGATCTCTGGGGTACATAGGAGGGAGATGTCCATGGGCGTCACTGCGAAGTGCAGCTTGTGATGATACAGATGACGAAGTGGATGACCTAATTACCCAGCTATGGCGAAACAATTGAAAGCAAAGGCTGCGATGGACCGCTGAAGTTCACTGATCATATGATCCGAACTATCATTCTATATACTGAAATGAAGAGTGCGGTTGATTTGCTCCTAAGAGCTCGAGGCAACCTAACTAGTAAATCCATAATTCAGGGGACGTCAGTGAGGGCCGCTGTTACATCCTCAACCCATACAACTGTAGGGCACTCAAAGCTAGCCTAATACGTGGCTAAACTCCTCTCTCGACTTCTTCCGCTGCCTCGTCACCCTTCTTCATATCTAGGCTGACCTCACGCATATGCTGCCCTGGTGTGATAGTCCTACCTCTGGAGGAGAAGACACCGCCTGTGACACCTCCTTTATGGAATAGAAGTGGTATATCCTCCAGCTCCAGCCCCTTCGTCTCCGGGTAGAAGAAATACACCATTGGGATAAAGACGGCATTTAAAACTGCAAAGATTATGAAGGTTCGCCATCCAATATTTGCTATGACATTTGTTAGCTTTCCTCGGGGTTCATATACGTCATCTCTCGCCCTTTCATAATGGCTCAAGGGCCACTCACCGAAAGCAATCGGCGTAATTTTCACGACGGCAAAGACGGCCATCCAGTTCCAGCCCGATGCAATTGCTTGCATCCTCGATCTAACCCTCGTCGTATTGATCTCGGTTGGGTAGAACCACGGAACCTAACGTAGCCCAACTGTGAGCATCTTTGGGAACGCGTCTCTCATTAGGAGTCTCGGGGGCGTCGCTTACCGGTAGCCACCCTATACCGTAAAACAACTGAAAGATGAAGATAAAAGTGGTCGCTCCGTAGGCAGCACTTTCAGTTCCCAAAGACAAAAGGATCGCCACCATCACGAAGCACAGGCACAGCCCCGCCGAGCACACCATCAGCAGCGTTCGCCGGCCGTAACGGTCCATAAGGAGAACCGGGATAGCCGAGCCAACCAAGTAGGTGCACTGCGCGCAGCCGCCTAAGATCAACGACAGCTGCCGGCCCAAGCCCATACTGTCCGCGAATATGACCGGCGCGTAGTAGTTGATCATGTTCGAGCCGCTGAACTGCTGGCCCAGCTGGATCGAGATCGTGAGCAGCAGGCGCCGTAGGTTCTGCACCTCGCCCCAGGTGAAGAGCTCCCTGAGCCTGAAGGGGCCGTCCTGCTGCTCCTCGGCGAGCCCGGACTGGATGTCGAGAAGGGTGCGGCCGACGTCCGGGTCGTCGACGGGCCGGCCGTTGATGGCGGCGATGACGCGGCGCGCCTCGTCGTGGCGGTCGTGGGCGACGAGCCAGCGCGGCGTCTCGGGCAGCCCGACAATCTGCAGCACGAGGAGCGCGGCGAAGGCGGCCTGGAAGGCGAGCGGGAAGCGCCACTGGAACGACGACTCGTAGAAACTCGTGCCGTAGTCGGCCCAGTAGGCGATGACGACGCCGAGGATCGTCACGGTGCCTTGCAGCGTGAGCAGCGCACCGCGGATGCGAGCCGGCGAGCACTCGCCCTGGTACACGGGCGCCGTCGACGAGTTGAGCCCGTTGCCGACCCCAGTGATGATGCGCCCCGCGATCAACTGCCCCACCGTGTACGACGACGCCAGCACGGCGGCCCCGGCGATCATGATGGCTCCACCCGCCATCAGCATCGTGCGCCGCCCAAACCGCTCGCCGATGAAGTAGCAGAGGATCGACCCCAGCACACAGCCGATGTCGTACAGCGCCGTGATGTTGCCCTGCATCGCCGGGTCCGGGTTGCCGAAGTCCCGCCCGAACCTGTTGTCGGCGCCGATGATGCCCGCCATTACACCCCTGGTTATCGGGCAGTTAGAATTCGTGCGGCTCCTAGACTGATACTCCGCATGACGAATCCCATGACTTACTGGTCATAGCCGAGCAGCAAGAAGGCTTGACATGACGCTGCCGTAATGGCGAACACCAGAGTGTTGCCCTGAAAATCGTGCTTCCACATCGCGAACGAGCCCTCTCAAAGTGGGCGGTCCAATTGATTAACCTGGGATGGGCGGAAGGAAATCTGACAGGCAAGCAAGAAGACATCCCACAACTGATAACCAACATGCAGGTAGGTGAGCACCTCCTCCGTCCTCGCCGCAAAAACAGTCCGAGTGGGCTCCAGCTTCTCTACCACCTAAGACGCATTGAGGTCACCTGGGCTGGTCCTTACTCATAGAGAATATATAAAATAATAATCTGCCATTGATGCCCATGTCGGACCAATACCGTTGTGGCTTACATGCCCCGGACTCCCCCGTAAAGCTAGTGGTAGATGGCGATAGTAGGAAGCAAAGCGGGCCATGGAGACCGGGGTCAGGGGGTTTGTGAATAAGAGCCCTACTAAATTCTTTGCCAAGAGACCGCCGTGTCCTCGGTATGTTATATACCGAAGCTTACTAGATTCAAGTTTTGTTCTATGAGTACCGTATATCTGTCATATGTTCTAGTAGGAGTAAAGGGCTGCCCACCTAGGACTGGTTTCTCTTGATTATTTTCTTAGTAGACGGGTGATAGTGATACCATGCCACAGAGGAACCATCCCCCCCTTTCTTAAACGATATGCCAGCCAGCCACGAAGGCGCTGGTGAATATAGAAACTCAGCCAGACTATATCATGCCCTAAGTTTGCTGTATATCAAGAGCTTAAGGGTGTTGGCGGATTCAAGGCGTAATCCGATAGGGTCCCATACGTCCCAAATACATGCGCCTCGTCGTCAAATCAAATCGCTTCGCCAAACCTCAATAAAACGAATTTGGGACACTTGCTCATGGTGGCCCTTGGCTACATGGAAGATGGAGGAAGTTATATTGATGCCATAGACGGAAGAGCCTTTCGTCGCCTTCGTTTCCGCAGCAGGGATCGTTTAATTCTGCGACTATTCTAATTCCCATTCAACTACCGATACATTTTGGTAAACCCACCGTGGTTACCGATTCTCCAACAGTTCCACGTCCGGGGTGTTGAAAGGCCGCCCCGGGAAAGACTGCACTGCGATCGCTTCGACTACCGACAGCGTGCCTGGGCGGGTAACATTGCTCAGGGGTTGTAGCGCATCATCCAACAAATAGTAGAAGCAATGCAACTTAAAGCAGCCAAACACCGAAGTCCAGTCGGGCTTCCGAGTACTCTCCGCGAAGTCCCGGCCATCCGCCAATCCGACAGTATTCGCTACAAGTGGGTTCATGCAACTTGGCAAGAGTGATGACCCGGACGACGATATCGTCTACAAGGGAGTGTTGAAAGTGTGTTGAAATCTATTGCCGTTATGCGCTGCTGCCGTCGCGTAACACTGGGCCCATGTGGTGCGGGAGATAGCTCGGCCGCCTACGGAATACCAAAGAGAAGCGGCATCGGATGCTGTGGAGCTACTTAATCGTCTGCCGAGTGGGGCTGGAGTTGGGGGCCGGCAGAGAAACAACTGGAGTCCAAAGGTAATTAACTACTCCATATCTCCTAGAGAGACCAATTGACTTTCTCTTCCCATAGCTCTCCCTTAAATAATCGTTACGGGGTTATTATAACAGGGTAGTGCCTTTTTTCTGTCTTTCATTATTCAAGAAGTGGTGGCATCCACTACCTGGTTGTCAAAATGCCGGGATTCTCAGTAAGTGAAAAGCAACCTCGGCTGAGGCCGTCCATAGTCAGTTCCATGCTGATGAGGCCAACCCGACAGCGTCTTGTCCGTTTCCTCGCCAAAAACGGCAACGTGTACTATGGAGACGCGGTTCTTCCCCAGGGAGTGACCGATATCGCGAAAACCAAGCAGGCGCGTATTATCACGGGCGATATCTTTGGCAAACACGAGGTTACGGACAAGATTGCGGACGTCCGGTTGCTCTTGGCCCCGCTGGCGCTTGAGGATGTGAAGACTGTCAGATGCCTTGGTCTCAACTACGCCCTGCATGCGAAAGAGGTAAGTCTTTCTCCCGTCGAAGGTCGTGCCAACTACACGAGTGCATGCTGACTAGCCACAGTCGAAATTGCCGATACCCAAGTATCCCGTCTTGTTTGTAAGTGAAAGAACGACGCGGTGAGGCATGCCAGGACTGACAGTCAGCGTAGTATAAGCCGATCACGGCGCTGTCAGGGCCGACCGACCCTATCCCTGTCCATCAGATAGCACAGGAGTGTCCCGGCCTAGACTACGAGTGCGAGCTCGTCATCGTCATCGGCAAGCAGTGCAACGATGTACCGGAGTCGAAAGCTCTCGACTACGTTCTCGGATACGCCGTCGGCAACGACGTATCCCAGCGCGAATGGCAGATACGGCGCGGAGGCGGCCAGTGGTCGCTCGGCAAGGGCTTCGACGGCTGGGCGCCCTACGGACCTGGAATCGTGTCGTCGGAGCTGATCAAGGATCCCCAGAAGCTCCGGATCAGCACCAAGCTGAATGGCGAGACTGTTCAGGTACGTTACCGACTACGGCGTGCCATTGGGCCTGTGGGACCAGACGACGTGCTGACGAGAATCAGGAGAGCAATACCGCGGACATGATCTTTAATGTGAAGCAGACGATATCGTTCTTGAGTCGAGGCACCACTTTACTCCCCGGAGACTTGATATTCACAGGGACACCTTCAGGTGTCGGTATGGGACGAGAGCCGAAGCTATGGATGAAAGACGGCGATGTTGTCGAGGTGGCTCTTGAGGGCGTGGGCACTTGCACGAATAAGGTGGAATTCGCGAAGGAGAGCCCGAAGCTGTAGTAGAAAGAAGGAATTGAATTAGTCTAGACGTTCCAGTTCGACCCAGGGGTTTTCATGCAGCAGCTGTTATGGAAATCCTGTCCTTGTTCAGCAGTAGGTGTTCTGGTTAAAACGCGCGGCTAGTCACTTCCAGTAGAGGGCGTGGAACTGATGCAACATACAATAGGAGATACTGGGGCAACATGAATAGACCTTTGTTCAAGACTGAAGTGACCATACCACATAGGATTACATCAGATTGTTTTTATTTCTAAATGCTCGAAGTACTTGTAGTTAGTAAAGCTTGCTCTTTCGACTGACGAGGTTATTCGTCCTTTTCGCCTCATAAACGCAGTTTGAGCAGAACACTCCCAGCCTTTCCAGAGTCTCGAACGGGCCATCTTTCCTCCCACAAGATCCGAACCTCTTGCCTTCTTTCAGGACCTTGAAGCATTTGTGCTGAATACCTTTATTGCGGGAGATTACATTTGCGCAGCCCGTGCATCGCCTCGTCTTGTTCTCTGTATAGCACATTTTATGTTTGAGTACTGGAATTTACCCCTGGTAACAGTAAGGGAAGACCAGCCTTCACCTGAATTTATATCGAACATTTCACCCAGATGAACGGCTTAACATTGATAATGGGCCCATGGTCGTCCTTTGTTTCTGTAAGCTAGACTTTTGTGTCTGGTGTTTCATAAGCTTCACTGAACAAAGACGGACGTACGTGTAAAATGGAAATGTACGAAAGGCTTGTGCTTTATTGTTGAGAATATTACAATGATCTAATTGAAGACTTGAAGCATGTGAGCTGGACAACTCAGATTGTTTGTGAGGCCGGTTTTGCTCCGACTTAAGAGGGGAACCGGTTGTAGGGAACCATGTATAAGTTTTATAATATGCGGGAAAGTTCTTCTTTCTGTGCCAATACCTGATGGGGCGCCATATCTTCACTTAATTAAGCTGGCGAGTACCGAGTATAGTCAGATCCGAGGCTGAAATGTGTACCACGGTCTCAGGTGCCAAGGTGTGACCCCCTTTCTAGGTCCCAGTGGCCCACCAGTGAGGGTCTAGCTTGTGTATATATGGGGGGCATCGCCCCCGAACGACTAGAGAGGGATATGCATTAATGGTCATTTATTTACCTATACTACGAACTACCAGCTAGGCTGATTCCTCTGCCTTTCAATCTGCACTTCACCATTTTCTTCTGACACACGGGAGGCAAAGTATGTCAACATATTGATAATAGAAAGTCCCCTCAAAAGCAGGGAAACAACACCACATAAAGGATGGACATGTAGAAGTGAGATCCAAACCGGAAAGAAAAAAAGGTAACCGTGACCAGAAGGTGGTTCGAACGGTTCACGTTTAGAAAAGTGATTTGCAGCCGCCGGGAATTGCACCCAGGTCTTTTCCTTCTTCCTTTCCAAGGGGATGGGAGGGAAATGAGTTCACTACTACTCTACAGCTGCCAGCCCCCGATTTTGTTGAGATTTGGTTGCTAATCGATGATTATATGGTATACACGTGGACCGGGCTCGGGGTTTCCCTGGATGGGATAGAACGTGACTGACTGACTGCCTTGGGATACATGTTAGCACACATAATTACTCTAAGTGGCACAACCTCAGCCGGCATTTATTCCATGCCCTTTTTTTTTCGTCTTATATATCTGATATATGTCATATGGACCTAACACCGGCTTGCGAGCGTTTTTCGGTTTGTGTCTCTTGCCCCTGAGAACTGTATACTAGGCCTGCCTAGTTTGTGGTAGGCCCTGCGGCTGGCCGCTTCCTGGAATTACGAAACACTAATTACCTATGTAGTGGGACACAAATATCGTTGTTTCTATTTCTTTGACTTCCCGTTTTATAGAAAGCAATCGTATGGTACTTTTACAACTGGTAACCACATCGAGTACCTACCTACTTAAGCAGGAGGACCGAATCACCGGTCAATTATAGGGCTAGGCCTAAGGAGCACACGTCCGGTTCCCATCAAGTATATTCAGTACTTCCGTGAAAGTAGGGGACGAATAATTGGAATGCAGGGACAAAATCTTTTTTAATGCGCTTTTAAGCCATATATCACCATCCACTTCTCACATATGCCACCCAATTCGAAATCGGAAAGCTAGAGCGCCCGTTGGCCTCGAGAGGCCATAGATATCCGTTGTCTAAGTTAGAGACCTAGCTGTCATGCCCACAGACAAATGACCCGCAAAGATGGGCTTGATCCGAGGATTTCAAGCTCGAAACAACCGGCAGCCTTTCAGCTATTTGAGGATTCATTCATACCATCAGGCAAATCGGACACCATGGTAGCCCACCTAATGTTCGGTATCAAGAAACAGGGAACGAATGGGGCACGCTCAAGGTCAGTTTACGCCCGTTCTTGCGGACGCCTAATCGGGTTGTCGAAGAGATGAGTAGAAAGCAGCGGTACCAAACGAGAGACACTGAACAAGTGGATCCTATCCCGGAAGGGCATATACCTCTGCGATCGAAATGACTGTAACACGAATTTAGGTGTCTCCGATGATTGTGAAATAGGAATAGCCCTCTCAGCCCTTCTGCCGGTTATTTTCAGTTTGCGAAAGATGCCCCGAGCAATGGTTGCTGGAGGCTCAAACTCGCTACCCATATCGGCTCCTTGCCATGCCAATTCGCACCCAAGGGGGTGAAGGTGTGTCATACATGCCCAAGAAATGCCCATACGCGGTGCGTACAGGATTTCACCGAAAAAGAATACAACTTTTTTAGAGGGCCGGGAGGTCTTGGATCTCTACGGTTACCAGTAGATGAAGAGGCTCACGGAAATTGGTAAAATTGACGCGGAGGGATTGCGACCGGGGATTGTAATGATGTCTCCTCATATCTATGAGAGCGTAAGCGAGAACGGAGAACGGACAATGCATTTGGCCTCTGGAGATAAACAGGATGATTACTTCTCACAACCTGAAAATCGCAAACTGTACCTATAGGCTAGCCTCGATGGCGCTAGGTATTTTCTACAGTAATAGAGAGCCTGTGATTATAGAGTAACCATGGAGGGGCAGGACTTTCAAGAGAAAAAGGAGTGGAGGAGTGGGGGGGGGTGCGGGTAAAGGGGAAGGACAGGGTGACTTTTGCTATACTTTGTCGGCGATTGGAGTCAAGTGCAATCGAGCTACTATGTAGATATAAGGGCACACAGTGTTGAGCTGGATAGCCACGATAGGATGGAGCTTACGATAGCCAAACTACCTAGGTTCGGTGGGACGTGTACTCTGGTAGGGACAACAACAGTGGGTAAGTATAATCAGTCTGTAGGATTACGCTGGGTATATATTGCTACACGATCGCATCTCCAAAACATACAGAAGTCGTCATTCATCGTAGTTCATGACAAATGGTCATCAATGGTGGCATTTCAAACGGACCGGGTCCAGCTCATCCATCCCCACACCAAGACATAAATCCGACCAACCGCCACGTCGCACATACATTCATAACGCAACCCAAGACACACAATGCCCCATCGAAGATGAGCATATCAAACAATTTCGAACCAGAGCAGCCCCCGGAATGGGTAGCAATGCAGCTGGTTCGGGGCCTCCTGGGCCACAACAACCACTGCCGGAAAGGCAGTCGTACCAATGGACAACCCCGTAGCCCCCCAGAATAAAGGCCCAACCTCTACCTGACCCTCACACAGCATATGCAAGTTTGAAATGGTAGCCCAATGGCATATCAAGGATTTGGACCGCGCTTATCATGAGCCAGTGAGCTTCCTCCACCAACTGCTGCGTGGTGTTGTAGTATCCGGGAAGACAGGCTCGCGGTGGTGTTTCTCCCCGCTACCATCGGAGCCGCCGCGCCGGTCTCGATCTCTGTCGCTACGCCGCTCGCGCTCTTCGCGGCGTGCCCGACGACGCTTCTGATTGTCGTCTAGCTCGCCATAGTCCACGCCGTACTTCGCCCGGCTGCGTCGCGGATCCTGGTCGAGGTCGCCGTAATCCTCACTATATTTTGCGCGACTACGTCTTGGGCCGTCCTCCTGCTCATTGTAATCTTCGCCGTATTTCGCCCGACGCCTGGCTCTGCGCGCGGCACGGCGGGCTTCGTCGTCGGTGGTCGGCGGGGGAGGATCCGTGACAAATCCTTCCTCCTGAGGCGGGCCGGCATCGGAAAGTTCCTTCACCCAGGAGCTGGTTCCCGAGTGAGGCCAGGCCGGTCTCTTCCTCCTGCGCTCCTCATCCACATGCCTAGAGCTTTCTCGAGGATGGACATAGTCGTCCACGTGCGTCGAGCGTCGCCGACTGGCTTCCTTCTCTGCCCGCCGCGCTTCACGTCTTCTCCTGCGCTCCTCGTCGTCCTCAGAGGCATCGACGTGACGCGAACGCCGTCGGTCTGCGCGGGCGGCACGTCTAGCCTCGGCCTCGGCTTCCTCCGCGGCGGCGGCAGCAGCAGCGGCTTCTTTCTCAAGCCTGCGGAGGCGCCGACGCTCAGCTCTCTCGGCTTCTTTTGTCTCGGCGTCACGGAGCTCTGTCCCACGTGGGCGCGTTGATCTGCGTTCAGCACGTCTAGCCTCCCGTTCTTCCTGCCTTCGAGCTTCGGCTTCTTCCTGCCTCCGAGCTTCTGCTTCCTCCTCGCGCCGCTTGCGCTTCTCACGTCTAGCTTCTTTGGCAAGGCGCTCTTCTTCGGCCGCCTTTTCCTCGGCCCTCCTAGCGCGACGGGCTGCGCGACGAGCCTCTCTGTCGGCATCCGTCGTATAATCGTTCTCTTGGTCTCGATAACCGCGCGAGCTCTTAACCTTCTTATCAGGTTTGCCTTCTTCCTCGGGCGCGTGGTAGGTGTGACGCCGCCGAGGTTCGGGGCGCTTCTCTGTGCGTGAGCTCGACATCAGGCCGCCGAAAAGCCCGGCAAAGCCCTTCTTTCCGTTCGACTCGGATCGCTTAACGGGCGTTGACGCCACGTCGGGGGCGTTGAATATTACATGGTCATCGGTCCGGAATTTAGGACGTCGACGGGATGGCTTTTCAGGGCTGGAGGCTAGGTTAGCAGTCTCTACCATAGGGATGTCATCATATTCTTCGACGGGACGCGGTCTGCTTCTGCGCCTGTTATGGCTATCGTCGACGCCGAGTACCTGGGCCGCTTTGGAAGACATGGGAGGCATGGCTTCGGGTGGCGGTGACATGAGACCGCCGGTCATCTCGACAGAATGGCGGCGCGAGCTGCCTGACTTGCGTGGACTATGCTGCTTGTCCGGCGTCGGCATCGAGCCCGATAGGGGTGGCGCGCTTTCGAACAAGCTACTTATGCGCGGCTTAGCTGTTGCTGCAATTCTCTCGCGCGTCTCGGCCTTGTCTGATGACGAGTCCTTTGAGCGAGTTTTCTCCTCTTTGTCTCTTCCGAACCTTCTTCTATCTTCCCACCCAGAGTTCAGGGGCTTCGAGTACTTCTCCTTCTCATGCTGCATAGCAGAATACACCCCCCATGGTGAAGCTCCGTCTCGACTAATCTCTGGACGCTTTTTCCTAGATGATCTGACCTCGGGTGGGGGAGGGGGAGCATCAGGAACGGCTGGAGGGCGAGGTACTGAAGGTGGCACCACAGGCTCCTCTTCGGATAGTCCCTCGGGAGGTTCTTCCGGCGGTTCTTTGGGTGCACGTTCTGGTGGCACCTTGGGTGCAGGTGGAGGGGGAGGTGGAGGTACCGGCGGGGTAGGCGACGTTACACCTTTGGACTTGCTCGACTTCTTCTTGCTCTTCTTTGATTTCTTTTCAACCGCCTCGTCGACAATCTCGATTATCTCGTCTCCGTCTCCGTCCCCTGGGAAGCTTCCAGGGATATCAGATGCTTTGCTCCTCTTCGATTCTGCTGAGGCTTCATCTGGCCGAGGCTCTGGCGCAGGTTCGGGTTCAGGTTCGAGTTCGACTACAGGTTCCGGTTCTGGATCTAGCAAAAGTCTCCTCGCTTTCTTCTTGGCCCTCTTCTTCTCGTCTTTGGAAAGTGGCACGACAGGTGGGGGTGGCGGCGGTGGAGGGACAGCAGGCAGCGCATCAACAAAGTCGCCTTCAGCCTCAGTTTCCTCCTCGGCTGACTCAACCGACTCGAACATCTTAAGTTTGCCGGAGATTTTGGTCGCCTTCTTCTTCGTCGCACGCTCCCCGACCGCCGCAGAAGGGGACGGCACGTCTTCCTGAGCAGCAGTATCTTCGGGATCCTTTGACGACCCAGCCGATCTAATCTCGGGCGCGTCTGAAACATGCGGTTTGAAGATACTTACTGGCTCAGGCCAGAAACTCTTCTTCGCGCCCCAGAAAGAGAAGGGATCCTTATCCTTCTTTGGTACGGCCCTGGGAGCAGATAAAATATCGTCGAGTTGTTGAACTTCCTCTGGCGCCAACTGGTCCAACTGGTCCAACTCGTCCTCAAGGTCTAGCAGGTCCAGGTCTTTCGCGTCAACATCCTCATCGGGCTTCTCCTCGGGCTTCTCGTCGAGTTCTTCGTCCATCTGCTCGGTGATCTCCTCATTGACCTTCTCATCGACTTCGGCGGTGGCCTTCTCCTTGGCCTTCTCCTTGGCCTTCTCCTTATGTTTGGAGGATGAATTGCCCTTATCCTTGCTGCTGGATTTGGACCTTTTCTCCTCTGATTTCGAGCTTTTCTTGGACTTCTTCCTGGCTGCTTCGGCCGCTTCAGCTTCCTTGCGTTCGCGCTCAGCTTGTTCCTCAGCCTCTTGGATTGCTCGCTCCTCCGCCTCGCGTGCAGCCCGTTCTTCGGCTTCGCGAGCGGCTTGCTCCTCTGCCTCACGTGCAGCTTGTTCCTCTGCCTCACGTGCAGCTCGTTCCTCTGCCTCACGTGCAGCTTGTTCCTCTGCCTCTTCAGCTACGCCGTCCCCATCAGCAGCCTGCTCTTCCTTGCGGCGGTTAGCGTTCGCGAGCAACTCGTCGAGCCGCCTCTGCTCATTCTTGGGCAGCCTGACGAAACGTCTCTGCTTTTTGGCTTCGAGGGCAACGAGTTCTTCCTCTTCCGCAGCGATGGCGGCATCTAACGCAGCCTGGGCTTCCTTCGCGGCTTGACCCTCAGCTTCGGCAGCCTTAGCAGCCTCAGCAGCTCCAGCAGCAGCCTTTGCCTCGATTTCAGCCGCCTGCTCTTCCTTGCGGCGGTTAGCGTTCGCGATCAACTCGTCGAACCGCTTCTGATCACTCTTGGCCAACCGACCGTTACGTCTTTGCTTTTTGGCTTCAAGGGTAGCGAGTTCTTCCTCTTCTGCAGCGATGTCGGCATCCAACGCAGCCTGGGCTTTATTCGCGGCTTGAGCCTCAGCTTCGGCAGCCTCAGCAGCCTCAGCAGCTTCAGCAGCAGCCTTTGCCTCGGTTTCAGCCGCCTGCTCTTCCTTGCGGCGGTTAGCGTTCGCGATCAACTCGTCGAACCGCTTCTGATCGCTCTTGGCCAACCAGCCGTTACGTCTTTGCTTTTTAGTTTCGAGGGCAGCGAGTTCTTCCTCTTCTGCAGCGATGTCGGCATCTAACTCAGCCTGGGCTTCATTCGCGGCTTGAGCCTCAGCTTCGGCAGCCTCAGCAGCTTCAGCAGCAGCCTTTGCCTCGATTTCAGCCGCCTGCTTTTCCTTACGGCGGTTAGCGTTCGCGATCAACTCGTCGAACCGCTTCTGATCGCTCTTGGCCAGCCAGCCGTTACGTTTTTGCTTTTTAGTTTCGAGGGCAGCGAGTTCTTCCTCTTCTGTAGCGATGTCGGCATCTAACGCAGCCTGGGCTTTATTCGCGGCTTGAACCTTAGCTTCGGCGGCCTCGGCGGCCTTAACAGCCTCAGCAGCTTCAGCAGCAGCCTTTGCCTCGATTTCAGCCGCCTGCTTTTCTTTGCGGCGGTTAGCGTTCGCGATTAACTCGTCGAACCGTTTCTGATCACTCTTGGCCAGCCGGCCGTTACGTCTTTGTTTTCTGATTTCGAGGGCAGCAAGTTCTTCCTCTTCCGCAACGATGTCGGCATCCAACGCAGCCTGGGCTTCGTTAGCGGCTTGAGCCTCAGCTTCGGCAGCCTCAGGAGCTTCAGCAGCAGCTTGCTCTCCGGCCTCCTCCGCTGTATCGACTTCGTCAGCGGCCCGTTCTTCCTTACGGCGGTTGGCATTCTCGGTTAACTCGCCGAATCGCATCGGGTCTTTCTTGGACAATTTGCCCTTTCTTTGTTTTTTGGTTTCGAAGGCAGCAGGTTCTTCCTCTTCCGCAGCGGTGCCGGCATCCAACGCAGCTTGGGCTTCATTACCAGCTTGAACCTCAGCCTCTGTAGCTTCAGCAGCAGCCTTCGCCTCGGCCGCAGCTTGCTTTTCGGCCTCCTTCGTTATATCGACTTCGTCAGCGGCCCGTTCTTTCTTACGGCGGTTGGCATTCTCGGTTAACTTGTCGAAACGACTCTGGTCTTTCCTGCCCAATTTGCCCTTTTTTTCTTTCTTCGCTTCGAGCGCAGCGAGTTCCCCCTCTTCCGCGGTGACGGCGGCATCCGTCTCAGCAGCAGCTTGGGATTCAGCCTCGGCGGCTTCTTCATCAGCAGCCTTCGCCTCGGCTTCAGCGGCTTCAGTCGCGGCTCGCTCTTCGGCTTTCCGTTGGGCTTGCTCTGCTGCTTCTTGCGCTGCCTTCGCTTCGGCGTTCCGAGCGGCCTTTTCTGCTGCGCGACGGTTGGCGTTCTCCATCAGCTCCTCCCATCTCTTCTGATCCTTCTTGGGTAGCTTGCCACGCTTCGCTTTCTTGGCTTCAAGAGTGGCAATCTCTCCTTCCTCGGCAGAGACCTTTGCTTGCAGCGCAGCCTGCGCCTCCGCTGCGGCGGCTTCTTCGGCTGCAGCCTTTCCCTTGTATTGCGGTGATTCATCCCAGACATTGTGCTCTAGCTCTTGCTCGGGCTCGTGGTCACTTAGTCCCAGAGATGGCGGAGTAGGGGCTGGTGGTGGGAAGGCGCCCAATTTAGATTTATTTTCCTTCTTTAAAACACCCCAATCCCAGTCATCGTCGTCATCAGCTTTGCTCTCCTCTACAGCGTCAGGTTTTACGCCGTTAAGTTGAGACCCATTTTCAATTTCGACCGGAGCGTTTTTATTGCCTTTCTTGTCTCTAGCAGAACGGCTAGGACCCCAGATGTCGCCGGCTTTTGGCTCTTCGATCGAGTCAGGGATTAGGTTGCCGTCAGCACTTTTCTTTGTTTTCTTTTCTTTCTTACTGGTCTCGAAAGTGTCCCAAATATGGATATCACCGGCACTGGGAGCTTCTGGCACTGCAGGCGGAACTTTTGCCGGGGGTTCTTGTTCCTTCTCCTTTTCTACGGGGATAAGCTCAGAAGAAATCGTAGCTGCGGCCTCAGTGAGCTTCTTCTTGACGCCCCAGAAGCTCCAAATACTTTTCGACTTCTCGGCAATCGGCTGCGGTCCGGGTCTCCAAATATTGTTGGGCTTTCCGACAACCGGCTCTGCTTTGGGTTTGGGTTCTGGATCCTTGTCTTCGGGGTCTGGATCCTTGTGCTCGGGTTCGGGTTCAGGCGCAGCCGCCGGTTCACGTTCGGGCTCAGAGTCTTTGGGGACTTCTTCAGCTGCGCCCTTCTTCTTCTTGTCTTTGTTGGCAGTACCAAATGTGTCCCAAGTGTCATCGTCCACCTTCTTTCCTTCTTCTTTCTTCTTCTTCGTTGAATGCGGTTCTGGTTCCGGTTCATGTTTAGGCGCTGGGTCTTTGAGGGGTTCTGGCTCGGCATCTAGGGTGTCTTTCTTCTTTTTCTTCTTTTCTTTCTTAACTGCGCCAAAAGACCAAATGTCCTCTTCCTTCTTCTCAGATTGAACAGCAGACGGTGGTGTAGGTTCCGGCTCAGGCTCAGGAGGTGGCGGAGGCGGAGGTTCAGGAGCTGGTTTTGGGTCAACAGCACCCTTTTTCTTCTTACTCCTTTTCAAGGACATAGCAACTTCGCCTCTCTTTTCAGACTCAGGTTCCGGTTCGGGGGTTGGATCTGACACTGGTTCAAGCGGCCTCATTTCCTCAACCTCCCTACCTTTCCTCGCCTTACTCTTTGTCGTCGCATCCCAACTTAACCAGTCATCCTCTTGTTTCTTTTTGGGCTCTGGTGAAGGGTCGACAATGGCGTTCTTTCCCTTCTTTTTCTTCGAAGTAGGTATGCTGTCCCGGAAATCGCCCTCTTCCTTCTTGTTATCTTCCTCTGGTTCAGACTCAGGTTTCTTGATCTCCTCGGGACCGCCCTTCTGCTTCATGGACATTCGCCAAACGTCACCCCATGAATCGCCCTCTTTCGTGGGCTCTTCCGGTGCTGGGGATACATGTTCGTCGAACTCTTCAACAGCGCCTTCGTTCGTTTTCTTCCTGGACGTAGTTGTACCCAAGGCGCCCAATCGGTCGTCAGTAGCCATGTTCTGATTCCCAGCCGATGCGTCCTTCTGGTCCGCGGGCTTGTCAGGCTCCAGATCACCCAGAGAAAAGCTCGTCTGGTTCTTTTTCTTCTTCTTCTTGTCCTTGACAGTATTGAAGCCGAAGTCAAAGCTGTCTTCCTTCTTCTCTTCGGGTTTCTCCTCGAATGTAGCTTCATTTTTCTTCTTGGACTTGGGGGTATCGACGCTCCACGGGTTATCCTCGACTACTGATGGCTTTTTATCCTCAGTATCTTGGGGCTTGTCAGCTACCTTGGACCCAGACCAATTAAAGAGGCCCCAGGAACCGAGTGGGCTGGTTTTCGTGTTTCCTGTCGTGTTTCCAGGAGTGGGGTCGGGCGATGGTGCTGTGTCGTCTAGCTTGATATCCTGAAATGCATCGACTTTGGCCGAGTCGGCTGGCGATTTCTCCGATGTGGTCTCGGTCTGATTCCTGTCCTTTTTCTTTTTCTTGCCCTCGATCGTGAAGGCAGCCAACTCATCATCCTGGTTGCCGTTCGCTGCTCCGTCTGTATTTTGCTTGTCGTCCTTGCCGTCCTTATCGCCTTTGTTGCCCTTGTTGTCTTTACCATCATTGCCGTCGTCACCGGCGCCACCGCCGGACTTACCAGAATCGCCATTAGTATCACCACCACTGCCGCCGTTATTGTTTCCTTCATCGCCACCCCCACCCCCACCCCCACCGTCATCCTTCTTAGTCGGTGTGTTCAGACTAAGGGGTTGCATTCTCCTCTTGTTTTTCTTGGGACACTGGATGAAGCCTCTTTCGGATGAAAAATCAACGGAAGCCTCCATTGCCGGGTCAACAAAAAAAGAATCCCTTTGCCGTTCTCCTCGACATTGGCCGTCTTCTGGGGGTGGAGGCCGAGAGCTCCCGGAATCTGACGAGAGGGGGCATTTCCGCTTAGCGGCCTCACCGGTCTGGGCACTGTCTTTCGGGACATCAGACGGGGTATCACTCTGCTCATCTTCGTTATCGCATGATTTCGATATCCGTCGCGAACGTTTCGGTGTGGCATTAGGGATCGCCAAAGGCTTCGTAGTGATACAACCACTGGTCGATTTCGAAGAGCGGCCGTTTCCCTGCTCGGTCCGCGCCAATTAGCTTTTCCCGTCTTTAGAGAGTGGACGGCACATATATACGACAGATTGTAACGTGAATGTTCCAAGCGAGCCCTCGACTGGGCCTCAAAAGCCTGCTCCTTCTCTTCTCATTCTTGCTCGCCAGAATTTGTCTAAAGCACGGCGAGAGACAAAAGAACACATACCGGTAGCGCCCTGGCTTGGTTGAGCAGCCATGAGCTTGCGATGAGCTTCAATCGGACATCTATGTCGAGCTCATCCCACTGAGGCACCGTGACCGTACTCGCAGTCGCCGAAGGCTGGATCGTCAGCCAACCAGATGCTCTTCTTGTCCCGCTCGCGCAGAACGCCATAACCTCGGCCGCAGCCATTCTTCTAGAGGAGAGAGCTCGACTATTCGCACCGGGCTATGAGAACCATGGAAGCTGAGATGGTGTCTTAAGCAAGCTGAATTGATAACAAAGCGGGTGCCGCGATCGTCTTCCGGGTCGAGGGGCTTAGATGGCAACGGGAATGCTTCGAGACTACGGGCGCCCGCGTAAACTGTCCTGACTTCTGCCAAAACCTCGAACGTTTCAAACAAATCATTCAGGCTCTCAAGGTCCCCGAATAGCGCGAAAAATGCCTTCGTTGCTCAAAAGGGCAAGATTGCGTTGGACAAAGCGGAACAGGTTGGCGCAAGATTGAATACCCCAGAGCCCTTAGTTCCCAGGTTCGACGAGATTTCTGCAATAGTTACTACGCGCCTTCTGCTGCTCCTTCCGGCGTTCTCCTTGCCGCAAGAGAGAGAGAGAGAAAAAAAATTCGAGTTTCGCTCGCGCTCCAATGGAAAACATAAGCGAAGTAAACAGGGTCACAGTAGGAAGTGGCTGGTCGTGATAACCACCAATGGCATGCGCAGAGCTGATTCTGGCGGTGCGCAGGCTGCAAATATAGTAAGACGTTGTGAGATGGGGTGTCTCCCTACGTGCGAGTCGTGACACCCTTCAGCCGCTCCTGCACGTCGTCTTACCAGGCAGATAGATTAAGCAATCGTCAGTCGAAGTTGCAACTGTCGATCAAAGTTGCAAACTGCTTCGTACATAGAACTTCGGCCCCCAAAACAAGACTGTCTCTTTCCTCGCTGCACTGGGTCAAGTATACAAGAACAGGAAAGATGATACGAAGTACATGTGCCTATTAGCCTTATGCTGTGTATGTATGTATGGGTATGCACATGAATATGTATGGCTGGTTCGCCTACAGGTTCCTACATATGTATAATGATTATATGCGGTCGTAGTGGAGTGAGCAGACGAGGGGAGGCCACAGGTTCTTCAGAGGGCGTGTGCATCAATCTGTACGTGCATCGAACCAAGGAACACTTGCGTTTGTCGGATGGCTGGTCGAGATCTTCATTGGTTTGTGTCTGTGAGATCAGCCCCCCCTTTCCCTTCCGCCCCCCACCCCCACCTCGATAATTTTGTTTTCCACTTACTTGCGGTACCCGTATCACTTCCCGTTCATGAAAGAGTAGGTACTTGCTTATAGGGGTATCTATGGCGGTATGTACTCTACGATGGTATAAAGTCCTGATCAGAGGAAATATAAAGATGATCAATATACGAACAAAATAGAGATAGGGATAAAGTATACATAATAATAGAGGCATAATTAATATCACCCGTCACGCCACCTTGGTTACCATACACACACAACCCATATGCCAATATCTTTTGGATCCCATGACTACCTCCAGCTACAACCTTCCCGTTGCCCCTGTTCTCATCTCCGGTGGGGTCACGGGTCACGAAGTCAAACATGTGGGTAACAGGAACCTGTCCCTTGCAAGTTGCTCCTGCCACCCGATTTCGCCCTGTCCCTGTCGCCCAATCCACCTTATAAGTTATGACAGACGCGAACTTTTGGTGAGCCCCTCCTCCGCTACGTCTTTTTGATTCTTGAACTCCTCATCTTGACAAGCCAGAAGATAGTCACGAAATGAATAGGCAAACCAGGGTGATCATCTCACAAGAAGTCCATCGCTCGTGGGGCCTCCTGCGCGACATACCTCTCCCTGTGCCTTGTGAGCAATGAATGCAATACCTAGTACTTTCTTTGGCGTGACCAATAGTCGTGCGCAATTGCCGGTGCATTCAAGAACGCGCCCGCCCGCGGCTCATCTACTTTAACCTACCGCTCCTTGCGTGGAGGTATCGATACATGACTGGATGGGCAGCTATGCGCGCTAGGTTGTATCTACCTCTTTTTTGTCCTTGTCCAGGGCAACACCAGTTTTCCCACATTGTTTGGACCCATTCTGCGGTCTGAGAATCCCGTCGCATCTCGCAACCACTGCTGGCCCGCTGTCTATGTCTTTCTTTTTTCCTTCTATAGTACGAAGTATTTACCAGCGTATATATATTCCCCTTGCCACTACAGCAGGCACGCGCGCAGAATGTAATTTGACCCTAACCCTTGCTCCTGTCCGTGCAAGACTTGGTGTCGTAGCTTTACCATATTGTAACGTGCGACTCCATTCACACTTCCGAGCCTCTTTCCAGTGAGGAGACACGATTCGCCGCAGAAGCGACAGTTAAGTGGGCAGGCTATTGCCGAACCCTCCATGCAGCTACAGCATCTTCCAAGCCTTTGACCGAAAGCGGTATCGCGACGCCTTCACCGCTCCAAACGTGCATCGAGGCATCCAGCCCAGATGCACAGAAAGCGCAAGCAATTTGCAAACACATTCGAATACTTTGAGGCCATTCTACTGGAGACAACCGCTTTGTCACGGCTGGAACCATCGATGCGTCAGTGGGCGCGTGGTTCAGTGATCACTCGAATCTGACGACTAATCTAGCGACGGGTTCGTCCGTCCTCCAGCCATGTTTTGGCGGTCAAGCCCAAACGGGGAATTATGTTTATATCCCTCTTCTCTCGCCATTCATGACGAGTCGCTTTGTATTTTTCGTACGTTTAACTCGGCAGGCCATCTTATTCTCATCCGACTCTGGGCTCCACTGCAATTCCCAATCTCGAGTCCAAACAGTCTCTTCGTACGTATTCGACCTGTCCGGCAGTCGATCTCGGCGGATATCTGCGTATTACACACCTGCATACTACGCCTCAGTGGAGAACTTGAAACCCAGTAACGGCCCTCGATTGTAGTCTACGCCGGTTTGTGGCAAAAACCGCAGGCGTTGGCGTCGCCCGAATCTCCGTTCTTTCCAAGAATCTTCGGTTCTTGGAGGTCTGGATTGAAGGGAGGTATGTGACTGTAGGCATCCGCGGGAGCAGCTCTGTCGGCCATTGCGTTTGGCATTTCTCCTTTTTCTTCTTGATGTTCCCGTGACTGTCTTGAAGTTGTTTTTGGTCCCGGACAGGAGATGCACACACTTGATGCACACCAATCGAACGGCAAAGGAGGCTGGTCAATGAACCTTTTTAGCATTTCCATCATAAGTTTTGCGGCCTCTCTATTCGAGACGCCCGCATACATATGGCTCCCATCCGAGGTGCGTTGGCTTGACCTTGAGAAGACTGATGATCCCAGCTCCTAAAGCCGATTTAAAATGGTGTCCCGGCCCATATGTTAGGTGAGGTAGATACTTAGCCAAAGCGCAAATTGAGTTACAGTACACCGTCTGAAACTCAGTGATATTGGATGCCACTTAGGAAACTCTGAAACCAATCCCGTCCTTCCCCAAAGACATTTATCTAACCCCCTATGAACAACGACACAGCTCCCTGTGGCCCCTTCTCAGAGAGCGGTTATATGCAAACTAGCCATGTGGATATATACTAATATGTCCAACGCATCTCATATCACGAGGTTAGATCCCTCTGAGTGGGATCGGTCTCTTGGCCCATGTTCCTATATGTACGCCGGAGGTCAGGTCCAGTATACAATACACCGGCTGGACCGAAGCACCTGTCCCGACTCACCCCCAACTCCAGTTCAGCAAGTCTATGGGGATATATCGCGTCCGCTAGCACCAGGAGGAGTTCACAAATCTCGGGGCTGCGCATAACGGTGAACAGACGAGCCATATATGGGCGGCATATTCACCAGGCCGGTCAGCGTCTCCACCGCATGCTTTTCGCCTTCCCGGGGTTCTCGCTGATATCGAAAGATGCTTGTGCCTGCAGTCATTCATTCATATCCGGTTAATCGTAGCAGAAGCGGGCGCTTGGATCCGGGCTGGATTTATGCATACGTGGCCACCATTCCTGGTTGGTTTCTACCGTTCATTAGCAGCTTCGATAGTCCGAGACGGGCAGGAACAGCCGGCGAGCATCAGTCCAGCGGCGTAATGACCGTCATAAGTATGAATATCTGTGCGTTTCTCGAGCAGGCGAATCGGATATAAAGCATCGCATGCTGTTCTTTCTTCACCAGTGCCAACTATTGCCTGGCATATGGTCGGCCACCACACTTCGCGGCACGCTGTTCTGCCCGAACCGCATAACTGCTTTCCCGAGAGAGCGGCAATACTACGACGCCATCTACGCCAGCGGTGAAGATCTCTAAGCAGAATGATCATGATGATGTCGTGGTGATGGCATATAAGCCACAGCGCCGGCGTATGTTCCGACCCAGATCCTATTGAGACACCTTTTTACATTGCTTAATGTCCTTCGGCTTCCAGGGTCGGCAGGCCGCTGCTACTAACCCTAAAATTCTTTAATCTACCGGCTCTCAAATCGGTCTACAAGACACCTCGATGCACCTCACGACGAAGCACTGGGTCTTGGTCTTCCTCTGCAGCTCATGATCACGGGAAAATATGTCTTCTGGGGGGTCCCAACAGGAATAGCTCGGTATCCGACTTGCTCACAGTCCGCGAAGCCGCCATGATGATCATCACGGGCCGTGAAGGGGACAACGAAGATCGGGAAAAGAAGGTCTTGGAGGATGAACTTGTGCCTAAATACCGCGAGCAGGACCATCGACATCACCGACAGGCCCTTTTATGACGAAGCAACGAGGGGTTAAGTAACTTGCGAGAGCTTCGACTAGTTCAGCTTCGAACGGCACTATAGTCTATCAATCTTCAGGTGTGTCGCTGACCCGGGTCACAGTTGAAGACTTTGGATTTGTGTCTTGTCTCGAGATCCCTCCCTGGAGGCGTAAGTCACCTCTCGAATCGAAGGGGGCAATCCGTAGCCTAGGTTTAGGCATGTGTCTCAGACCCCGAATTGGGAGTAAATAGGCAGTGTTACAAGTATCAACCGATGCTCAGGTTTCGAGGATTTAAGAACCGCTTACATTCTAGTGGTGCCGTTTACATGGCCGTCATCACGGCCCCTAGCGTCGTTCGAGCATAGTCCTCTTGATACCCCTAAAGCGTCACCTGGAGTTCGTGACAATTGGGGAATTTGGAGTCTGATATCTCCACTGAACACTTCTTTTGCTGTTGCGGATCTCCGCCGCGGACCGGAGGTGAATCGGCGCTCTCTGGAAACAGAGCTTGGTGGCTAATTGCCAATTAGGTGATTGCTGCACTGCAAGCCGGAAGGGCAACAGCGAGCTCCGCCATTCAGACCGGCTAATTTACAGCCTGACAACATCTCGGCTCTGTTTCTTCGATACATCGATCATTGCGGTAGTACTCCTCTTGGAACTCTGCTGAAATGTCACGTCTCCATCCTTAATGATTGGCAATACCTACCTAGAAATGGGGGAGGTGGTCTGAGCCTACAGTTCGGATTCCAAATATAGAGACACCGAATTGGAGGCGCTCTTTCAACCACCTTGTTGGAGACGAGAAGTGCAAGTTCCGCAGGTAGCAGTAAAGTGACTATATGTAGGTTTACAGTTTGCGACGAGGGAGCGTTTGTCAAGAGCTGGTAAGTATTCCTTTCTTTTGTGAGGGTAAGACCTCCTGGCAGACAGATCTTATGAACTATTCGATATCGAAAATATAGATGGCTTGCGAGCCAAGAGCTGCGAACGCTGGATAACGTCTAATAGGGGTGTTTGGGCAAACGCTTTTCGGGGTACCGTTACACGACAGGAATGCGCGCTGCAGGCCGGTCCCGGTCCGCCAGTGTCTTCAACCGGCTCCTGTACAGGTAATTTCCCCCGCATTAGTGAGCCCTTGACTTATTAGGTAGCAAACACTCTCATCAAAGCGCATAGACGAGCTGCCCAGCACTAACCCTGCCGTTCCTCAGCTCCTCGAGGCCGACGAGCGCGTCCTCGAGCCCGGCGCGGCCCCTATTCACAACGGGAGCGACCCTCCGGATCAGGCCCCTGGCCAGCAGCCCGCGGCTCGTCTCCCAGGACAACCCCGTGAACTCGAACTCGTCGCGCTTGGGCGGGGACTTGCCCCACGAGAAGGCGCAGCGCTCGCTGAAGATCTCGTAGCCGAGCGTGACGAGGGGCGGGCCGCGGACGTTGGGGTGCTCGCGGCACAGCGCCTCCTCGTCGACGGGTACGATGGTGCCCAGTCCGGGCTCCCTTCGCAGGCCGTCGCTGAGCGCGCGGATGACGACGCCGAGCGACCGCAGATAGTCGGAGTTGTGCGGCGAGCAGGTCGTGATGACGCGCAGACCCGGCAGCTTCACGAACTGGATCCCGAAGATCCCCGTCGCCGTGCTGCCGCCGTGGCTCAGGATCGGGTCCCGCTCCGCCGCGGGCTCCGTCGGCAGCGGCAGCTTGAGGGACTTGTTGAGCCCTTGGCCCTAGTCGTCGTCCGACGTCGCTGCTAAGAAGTGAGATGCCCGATTTGCGGAATGGGGTAGGGGGCGAAACGTACCACGGTGGTGATGGAGATGCCCGGGGTCGCCGCCTTCTCGTCGCTAACGTCGTCGGGACTTGACCTGCACATCTCCCTTGGCGATGAGATAGGCTGCGAAGGAGCCAGACTCTGGTTCTGGCGAGTTTCTTTAAAAGACACCTACAGTTAACGACACCCGTGTTTCGTCCCCATAGTCTTTCATTTCCTTTGGGGGGGGGGGGGGGGGGGGGGGGGGGG
>QJNX01000339.1:37384-61747 GCA_004155925.1 Monosporascus sp. MG133
TTAATTCTTTTTCCCCCCCCCCCCCCCCCCCCCGGGGCTAGCATACCAACCACCTAACCCCTAACCTCTCTTTCTTTCCCGGCCTCCGTTCCAACGGAAGCAAAGCAATCGTTTCGCCTAGCATTAAAGGAAGGGAGAAGGAAAGAAGAGAGAAGAGCAGGTGTACTTGCGCCTCATAAACGAAGCCGACGATACGGTGGCCCTTACGGAACGGCTTGGTGACCTTGCTGCCGACCTCCTCCACGACGCCGACGTGGTCGCACCCGCAGCGGACGCCGGGCTTGTAATACCCGAGATGGATGTGCTTCTAGTCAGTGGGGTTGATGACGACTGCCGTGACCCGGACGTGGACGTGCTCGTCGCGGAGCATGGGGATGGGTAGCTCCGGCATCTCGGCCCTGCCCTCGTCTACTATATCGATGGCCTTCATCTTCGCTTGTACCAACCTGCATCAGGTTTTGAGGTTAGCGAAAGACGGTGGGATCCAGCAGAAGAGGAGGTTCCGGAAGCTAAGTAACGAAGTCTAGACTGGCTGCGTCATTGGGATCACGATACCGCAATTTATACTCGCCGGTGGCAGGCTGCCGCAGCTTGATTACAAACTATACCTCGAAGGATCGCCCCATCCATCGTCCCTTATACTCTGTGCGGACCCATTAGCAGGATGTTCTGATATATACCTCGTCTGTGGTCACTCCCTCAGGCCTTTCGTGCAGGGGGGGTGTTGAGTTGCTTTATGCAGGCCATCTATCTGCTGAGTAATTTGGCACTTTCTCAGTCGAATGAGGCTACTCGTCAGGACTCTAAAAGCCGATAACTAGAAAGAGCCCGTTCCTACTCATCGGTGCTTAAGAGCCCGGACGGGTTTATGTTATGTCGGGTATCCCTCTTAAACCCGGACGACTCGTCCGTTAGACCCCACTTCTCCTGAACCTCAGTGCGGACAAAATGTGAAAGTTGAACAGAGTTCCTTACAGAGAAAACATGCGAATGGCACTCTTCTAAAGTCGTCTTCGGCACTGCAGCTCCTTCAGGGGGGGTATATTGTTCCTTGGATGAAGTACAAATACCATGATGTATCTGTTGCTTAGACCCCCATGAAGAGCCTTAGAGCGGGAATATGTAGTACCCCAAATTGCAAATTAGAATGCTTAGTTAGAATGGACATAACAGAAACATCGCACGCAGCATAGAAAACGACTTGGGGAATAACAAAAGAGGAGTCGAAATATATAGCAATACATACGGGATCGAGGTCCCAAAATAGAATGGATCAACTCCAGGTGGTATCTATCTCGCTCTCTAGACGGTGTAATCAAAATCCATACGTGAATATATGGGAAACATAGCAATGACTTGTCCCCAAGCTCGTCACATAATCCAAAACCGGCAACCCGCTAAAGCCGTAACCCAGGGGGCTAGTCCGTATATATCAGTCTAACCAAAAAGCCGCTGCTGAAGAAAGAGTTTCGGAGTGAAGCAAGAGCGCCCGCTAAACATAATAGAGATTTCGAGTTGATAATCAAGGCTGGTCGAAACCCTAGCGGCCGCTATAGTCGCTAGCATAGCCCATGTCGCCAAAGTTCTGCTGAACGCCGCCGACCCCTTCGACAAATCCAGCGTTGGCGCTATGGCTACTGACGTAGCCCGCCTCCTCACCCTCATAATCTGAGGCATCGAAACTCGAGCGGCCGCTAAGTTCGTCTTCCACGCCCATATCATTCGGACCCCAATTCATTTGAGCCAATGCAGGATATTGCGCCAACAGGGCCGCCGGCAGTGCGTAGCTGCCAGGGTTCATCCCAGGATAGACGTTGGGATCCATGACGGCTTGCTGCTGGGCCATGTTTTGAGCCATGTTCTGCATCCGCTGCTCCTGCCAGGCTCGTTGCCTTTCTATCATTTCCTCGTCCAAGAGCGGCTTAATGCAGATGCGACCGGCTTCAGACCGGAAATGGCGACCTAACGCGTCTGCTCGAGCGAACCTCCTCCCACAACCCCATTGTCCACCAGCCTTGAGATCCCCCTTACAGACAAATTTCTTCTCGCCGGAATGGAGGCTTTCATGGCGCTTCCGGTCGTGCTGCCTAGCGAAAGCCTTACCGCATACGGTGCACACAAACGGCCGCTCGTCCGTGTGGGTACGCAGATGAGAACGGAGGTTGTACGCCCTCGTGAAACGCTTCGGGCACAGCGTACATTGGAAGGTAGCAGGATGTTTTTGGACACGTTTCGTATTGCCATTGTCCTGGGCCGCTTGGTACTCAGGGTCTGCCAGGCGCAACGCGATGACGTTGTTGGGGACGGCAGACATCGACTGACGTCTCCTAGATACAGCGTTTGCGCTACCAGACCTATCACCTGGGGAAAGCGACGCCGGCGACACTGACCGCGCGGACGACTCAGAACCGGATCGGCTGCGAGACGACGTGTCGGCGCCAAGATGGGGTGAGAGGCCCCCAGGAGTATTCGGTCGCGAAATCACGGCACCACCACTGTTGAAAGGGTCCGTCGCTGCTCTTTGCCGACCTCGGGGGCGACCTATAGTGCGTTAGCCATGTCTGGCGACGTTCACCATGCGACGACCTACCTCGGTCAGGGGGTACAAGGGACCCCTGGTCCAGCTGCGGCTTCGGCGGCTCAAAGCTGTTCTGTCTCGAATTAGGAGCAAAGTCGATGTTGATGGAGGGCGGCGCCATGGGCTGTTGGCCCGGGGATGACCCTTCTTGTGGTAGTGTAGGGAATTCTTCCGAAGTCTGTATCTGATACGAGATGCTCGGCCCATTGGTGTATCCCGTGTTAAGCAGCATTGCTTGGTTGGGCTGGCCCATGTCAGGCATCTGCTGAGGTGATATCCTAGGGGAGATGGCCGGGCTGTGTGAAGGGCTCCGGCTGTGGGCCACTTGAGGGTCCGAGATACTGAAGTTACTGAATCCTGCTACCTCATCATAGAACCCTTCATGAGGTCGTTGCATGGGGGAATGACTGTGCTCTGAAGGTTCGAAGGTGTCGTGACTGGTCAGATTTGGAGAGGCCGCGGCGGATGATACATCCGAAAATTCTGAGGGCGTCCTACGGTGTCCTTGGAACTGTGACTGACTCCAATCGAACTGGCCTGGTAGGAGTGCCGCCTCGGGACCTAGCGAAGCATGCCTTGAGTGCGAATGTTGGCGAGGAGCAGGAGCGAATTGATGCTGGTTGAAAGACGGCGAGTGATGCGCTGAGTTCGGATCCGCGCCAAGCAGATGCGGCGGCGTGGGAGATTGGTGTGTTTGGGGAGAGGTCATGCTGTTTAAGTCGAGCTGGCTCAGATTCTGGGGATTCGTGTGGGATATATCCCTGAACAATGGAGGCGGACTGAACTGGTCTCCAGCTGCCGTGGTGCCTGAGGGGAAGAGCGAGAAGTCGCCGGTGGTGTCGTTGAAATCAGGACCCAGTGAGAACCCGGGCTGGGTCGGGTCGAAGGAGGTTGGATCGACAATACCCTGCGATGAGAAGGGTTGCTGGGGCTGTGAAGTGGTTAAGAAATGACTACTGGCGTCGATTGTACTGAAGTTGGTGGTGGTGAACTGTGGATTGACTGAAGGATCTATACCGAGGCCCAGACCGACTGATGGCTCGCGCGACTGATGATAAGGATGAGGCGAAGGAGAGTGACTATGATTACTCCTTATATGACGCTGCTGATGTCCGGCAGACGGGGAGCGACCGCGTACGTGGGGCGCCGGCGGCGGCGCGGATTGCGGAGTCGCTGCTTGTTGATCCATGGCGTGGAAGGGTTGTGTCTGTCTTTAGAAACAATCCGTGTTTGGCAAGGTTGACTGCGAAATCAGCCTGGCGACGTGGCGCAGCCTGATGAAGTAGAAGGTTTGAGACCGGGGGCTGTGCCCTCAGTATTGTCCTGTATGCGTATGTGAATGCGTACGTGTATGCGTAAGTAGCGGGTAGTCAGTCTGTGCAGGAGTCCGACACGACCACGACCACAACCACAAATGCCAAATCAGTCGACCCGTCAAAGGGACTCTTTGACATGAGACACCGAACCAGGATTTGCGCGCTCAAGCGGAGAAGAGAGTAAGGAACGTCGTAAGAATGAGGCAATGTAAGTAATGAGTGATATTGTCCAGTTACAACTAAGAGCTGCCCAGGTGGTGTCCGTTTATGCAGGTACTTTGTATGAGAAGCACGTAGATTGTACCTATTACAGATAATCGCAATCGGGTTTGCGCCCCCAGCTCAATCAAGCTGTTGTCCGGGGTCTGGATTGCTTCCCACTTTCCTCGTCGTTGATGTTGTTGGAGGTCGAGAATAGAGAACGGGGATGGGGATAAGCAAAGTCGGTGCGAGAAGGCGGGGCCTGCTTTGGTACCTTAAGGTTTGCTGTACCCCCGTGCCCGTCCCGCTGCGAAGGTTAACCAGACATTGAAGGGTCAGGGTTGGGCGCGGCAGGGTCCTTGAAAAGTTGAGAGTCCCACTATCAGCCCTGGGAACTGCCCACATAGGTACCTGCACACCGCAGTTGGCTCTCCAAGATTGAAAGGATGCTTAGGAGAAGGGCGGGAATGAAACCAATAGCACTAATTAAAGCTTCAAAGTGGCCCTTTATGCATGCTGGTCTTTGAGGCTATGCTGTAATACATATACAATAGGATAGTTGAATAGAGCAGGATTGGAAAAGGGTTGGGTATCGATTGCAACCGCCGCCAACAACACGACAGATAGCGCCCCCTATAGGGCTGGCTGTTCTGTTCCTTGCTGCTGTCCATGGTCCTCGGTACCCTTGCCGGACTGGCACACTTTCCCGAACGTACCTTACGCAGCACTTTTCGTAGACTACCTACTGACTAAGGCGTACGATACGTGGGTCTTTCTGTTACTCCCATCTAAAATAGCACCAGGAATATCTCGTATGATATACCGCCTATAAGAGCTGGTATGTGTGCCCCGTGGGACTCCCCAGTACCGCTAATGACGTGATAAGCGCACGTGGCTCTCCAGAGGAGTTAAAGCCCCATGGACTAATAACTGACTTCAGGGCGAGTGAAGAATGTCGATAAAAGCGTACCTAACGACAGCTGAAGAGCGTTGCTGCCCCTTAATGTCAAGCAGGAAAGGTAGCAAGCTCACGGGGTATGAGGTCGCGCATTATCCAGCCGTCGGTAAAAAGCAATCTGTTTTTATGTTCGTTCACGCCTAGTCGTCTTCCTTTCCATTGCGGGAAGAAGTACTATATGTTAACATGTAATGACGTCCATGTACGATGCATAATTCCAACTACAAAGCCTAACGTCGATACCTATGTATGTAGATAAGTGTGCCCTGTGCGTCATCAAGCGCCCGACGCCTCGAAGATTTTCTCAACGGCCTTGGGTCTAAAACGAGAGTTGTTAGGTAGGGATGTAGACATCAAGGCGTACACTAGGTACCGCAACCTGGGCGCCGCGAACAGAGTTTAACTCGTTGCCTTGGGTGCAGTCAGGCCGGATGTCCATCAACCGCACATGGCAGTAGCCCGCCGGTGGTCCTCGTATTGTGAAGGTGATATGCCATCATCGTATAGAGGCGTTTCGCATTGATAATGTTCTCGGCAAGTTACTGGCTACGAGCCTGAGATAGCGAACGTGCTCACGAATCTTAGTGATGATGCACGTGTGCAGTCATGGCTTGACAACATCAGTGCAATGTTGTACTGACGTTTTAAAGGCTGGAATACGGCTAAGGTCAAACATGGTTCAACACTACGGGACTCGGTCAAAAAGGAAAATGACACCCAAGAAACACGCTCCGATAGAGAACTCGATGCGCTAAATATAATATCATACCAGAAGCAGTGGAGCGACGACTTCCCATTGGATAGAATACCAAACTCCAAGAACCAGCCTGCTGAGGCATTTAGGCAACCATTATAGAGACATATGTGCGCGCGATATAGGGGTTAACCTAAGTACCCAGCTACGTAGTGACTACCTAAAGCAGAGGAAGGATCTTCAGACCCATCATCGCGCCTAGTCTGCGGCCATATCGAATGTGATTCAGAGAATTTCAAACTATCACCGATGATGTTTCTTCTGAAGATTTGGGAGCATTCTCCCGGGTCTGGCAGCGTCTTGGCGAAACCCCGCAAAGGCTCTCATGTCAACTCTTAAGAGCGATACTTTGGCGGCCGTTGATCGGATATATCCTTCGTCAGATCGTATAATCAGTCGTATGAGTTGTCTACGTTTCTGTCTATCAGGTCCGTCGGGAATCTATGCAATGCAAGCTTTTTACATTGACTACTTACCCATGTATTTCACATCACCTATGGTGCAAACTGGTCATGATTGATCAATCTTCCTAGCCAGTTGGGCCACATATCAGCGAATTTGATTTTTCCATTTTTCGACGACCCAAGCGTGTGAGGCCATCCATACGCACTGTGCATTTTCTCTCATCTAACCCGGTCGGGAATTGGTCGAGGCTGTGCTTGAAAGCTTTAAAAAGGTTAACAGTTTCTATTTTAAGGCACGCCTTGTTCTGAGGTTGTCCACTCAAAGCTTGTGCAGGGCAATGAAACTCCAGATCTTGGATAAAATCTTTTCGCTATTAAGCCCACTGAGCGCCAGAACCAAGGTACCTAGTATCTATTTATGATGCGCATGACGTTCCAAGGCAGATCTGGATACCTAGTACAGGGGGCTCATACACAACTACCCCATAGCCGCTGTCGGCGATACATACCTGCCACTTCTGATGGCGGATCAGCTGGTTACAGATGGCCCTGCTCTCGGAATTCCGATTGAGGAACATTTTTTTTTAATCTAGGAAACACCACTTACCATGTCGGCTAGTGTGGAAGATCCAGCGTCTACGATTCGCCAGGGCCGATTCCGCCCATCAAGGAGGCGATTAACTAGAAGCAAGAAGACGCGAAAGATATTTACCAACGGTTCTTCACGGTGACGGGCTCCAACACCTAAGCTAGCCGCCGCGTACAAGGATACCACGACGGGAAAGCTGCAAGTCAAGAACTTCAAGTTAACACAATAACCTATTGGTGTATCTGTAGAGTGGGGAAGGAGAGCAAACCTCCGAAACGCCGTATCTGTGGACCTGAGTCCGTCTAGGGGGTATCTTGGTGATCGGACTCTCGATCAACCTAACCGACGACTGTATCCCGGAGTCTCTGCTCTTTGTATCAACGCCTAAACACCGCCGTAGTGATGCCCGAATGCTGTGGAGTGAACCCTCAATCCCAAATGTTTTCGTAATGATGATGCTTGACAACACACAAGACCGCCTGAGGTATGGTACAGCCGCTTCAAATAACCTCGGCTCGTTCATAGCCCTCCGGTTTTGAGGCGGGTTTGGGCGGGCTTCTGCCGCCCTTGTACTCGCTAACGAACGGGTTGGGGTCCTCCTTCTGGTCGAGGTTGCTCAGGGTGTGGTTGACGCCGCGGTGGCACGCCTCATCAGCTCGTATGTAGAGGATGAGGTCCTTCATGCTACGCTTGCCCTCGGGCATCTGCCAGTACTTGACGGCGAGGTCGGGGACCGTGAAGTTCGGGTCAGACCACTTCGGCAGGTGGCCCTCATCTATCTGCTTGATGCACATCGTGTACGTGTGGACGGCTTCCTCTTCGAGATAGCCGACGAACCGGTGGGTTATCTTGGGGGAGATGAGGTAGGACAGGAAGAGCGCGTTGAAGTACACTCCCTGAGCACCGATGAGCATCAACTTCATAAAGAGACCTGATCACGTTAGCAGAGAGCAAACTCTACTCCGGTGGTATTGGGCGGCAAACCTGGCTCACACATCTTCATGAATGTGAGAAGATGCATTCTTTCGTTATAGGACTCCTCGAGCAGTGTCTCTATCCAACCGTTGTCTCGCTTCAGCCGCCGCAGGCTGTGGAGGTGTCGTAGCATTCCGGCCACCATGCCCGGCACGCCGGCAATGGACTCGAGGAAGATAAACCGGATCATCCACTGAGACTCGGTCAGGGGCTTTATGGAATTCACGGCGGTGGTCGGATTCTTCTTGTCAACAGACTGTTCCTTCTCCATGCCGGTGAAAAAATCCATGCCCCACCGGCAGAACCTCATGAACTTCCAGGCGGCCCAGTCGCCGAGCGTCCGGGGTTCCCGGTGGGCCGGGACGACGTCGAGCATCTCCTGTTCGGTGTAGCCATGGTGAGGCCACGCCGGTAAGGTCTGACGGATGTTCTCCGTCTCCTTGGCGGGGAAGAAGTCCCTCAGGTGAGGGACGGGCGTGGTGGAGAAGTACCTCGTTGTTCCATGCTGGTGGACTGACACTAGAGCAGCAACACGGAAGCCGGTGTTGTTGAGTGTGGATTGGTAGAGGAGTGGTGCCACAGCTCTGGAAAGCTGCTTTGGCACGCAAAGTTTGGTGCTGGCTCTTGAGGATAACATCGAGTATGGTAAGTCCTGATGTAAGGTTGGTGCGATGAGTGGGATGTTTTCGGAAGACTAGATGAGGCTAAGGTTTTCTCTCAGAGACTGGCTTGGATAACAAAGGACACGGACGGGTCTGCCTCAGGACGCAAACAGTATTTATCCTTACAGAACATCTCGACTTACCCTTTACGCCTACCTGATGGGCCCGCAAAGATGAGATGAGCAAGTTTACTACGGACGTCGAGGCAAGGAGTCCACAAGGGCTCGCTACGAATATCAACCGGCGAGGCGAACATTGGTCCCCAGTCCGGGCTTTGAACGTTGGCACCTCAAAGAGAAGGCCGACTGGCACGGGAGGTCTAGCTCAGCCGCAAGCATGAAAGCTCGGCGAAGATGCAACGGGTCCTTAGTAAAAGTGCACCAAAGAATAATCTCCTACTTTTTCTGTAGGCAATCCGTGCGCTGTCAGCTGGACTGAAAATCGGGAATTCCAGGAGCTGGCTGACGGTGGTGCATGGGTGCGAAGAAGCGAGTTATATCCGAGAAATTTTCTCAGTCTGCTCAGGTGACTCAGAAGACAAAGGAGAGTCAGACAACGAAATAATCACAATTCTGACTAATATTTTAAGTTTGTATTACATTGAGGCTCGATTCTGACGTGATCGAACGTCAAGATACAGTCACATTTCCTTTTGAGTCCTGCACACGAAGACCATGCATTCATTATAGAAAACCCTTGAATGCTATTTGCTTAAAAATGTAGCCGTCGGAGATGGGGTAGATTTGAGTTGAAAACCCAGTACAAAAAAGGGAGAGAAGAAAACAAAAGTCGCATTGGAGAGAACTGTATTGCTGTTGATGCCCTCCAAACGATACCTACGGCTTGTATCTGCTCGATTTATACATATAGATCTATGATGGTAGCCGGTGGACATTCATGAGACTCTTCTAGAACCGGAAAACGTTTACTATGTATATGGAAAAAGGTTATTGCAGGAATGGACGTCATCGTACAGTTCGTACTATCATCGGGACCCGGGATTCTAGTCCGAGAGTGACAACATTGTGGAAGTGGGGTGACGGAGGGCGGCACCGGGGCAGGGGAAATCATCGAAAAAAAAAGGTTGCAATTGCCCCGCGTTAATTATGAACCATCATATATGTATAAGTGCTAGTAGCACGAAGGTACAAATGCCTCCATAGTGTAGGCTACTAAGTATGTAGGCTACTAAGTACCTAACAAAGGTTCAGTTTGTGCCCAACTCGCCGCCACAAGTCCAATTACTAGGCTGCTAGGGTTAGGTACTTCGTAGATCAACCAACCCTTTTGTAAGGTCTTCTCTCTTCTTTCTCTTTAATTCCACAGCCAAGACCACGGCCTCACTTTCAAAAACCACTCTCTTCCTTGCGTCTGTGCATTGGATTACTTGCGTAATTCCAAACCAAAACCCCATCAACTTCTAAGACGATTTCGGGAACTACTACCCGTTGTTCTTGCGAAGTAGTTCATAATGCCTTCCAAAAAGCAGTGGGGTAAGTTTTATCTGTCATTTCTCCGCGCGAAGAGAAGGGCAATGTCAATCTCGAATTCCATCCGCCTATTCGTCGTGGCATATTTGGATGTGCGTATACACGACATCCGGGGTCATGCACAGGAGAGACCGGGCACCGTTTCGCCTTCCTGGAAAACTATCATCAGCGATAATATGTGCGAGCTTTGGGCTAACCGCTTCTTCTAACTAACATAGATGAGGAGGAATCTGACTCCGGCTCCGGCTCTGAAACCACGCCTCCCGTCGGTACCACTCGCCGCAAGTTTGATGACGAAGAGGGTGAAGACAATGATGTATGCGCCATCTTCTTTGGCCTATCCCTATCGTATCCGCCCATTTCTTAGTACTTATGCGTCCATGATAGGTCCTAGATTCCTGGGACGCCGCCGAGGACTCCGAAGTCGAGCGCGAAAAAGCAAAGAAGGCTGCCGAGGCAAAGGCTAAAAAAGAAGCCGAGGCCGCTGCCAATAAGAAGTCCAAGACTCAGCGCATTGCCGAGGCCCAGGCCGCACGAGCTCGCCAGGCGGCCGAAGAGGATGAAGAGACTGATGAAGAGACCGAAGCCGATCGTCGTGAGCGCCTACGTCGCACCGAGAAGGAAGCCGATCTGAAACATGCTGAGGATCTGTTTGGCGATGCTGGTCTCAGTGTTGGCGGCGGCGCAAATGGCAGTCGCAAGACTACTGTTGGTTCAGCCGTCCCCATAGATCCTAAGGACCCAAGCAAGACCGTCGACCTGAGTACTCTGCCTCTGTTCAACCCCCAGACCAAGACCCAGTTCGAGGCCATGCGCAACACCCTAGTCCCCATCATTGGTGGCAACTATAAGAAGGCGCACTACGCTCTTTTCCTGCAGGAGTTTGCCAAGCAACTGGCCAAGGATCTGCCTAGTGACCAGATCAAGAAGGTTGCTAGCACTCTCACTGCACTCAGTAACGAAAAGATGAAGGAAGAGAAGGCGTCCGAGAAAGGTGGCAAGAAGACGAAGGCTCAAAAGACCAAGGCATCTTTGGTCACCACCCGGGCTAACGCTACCGACCTCGGTACATATGATGATGACGCTTTCGGAGAGTAAGTGATTTTTCTAATTGGGTTGTGTTTGGACGAACGTTAACCGTCACGAAGCGAGGACTTTATGTGAAAGGCACAAAGGGATTATCATATTCCTATGTGGCTCCAGCCGTTACGCCTCCATCCACGCCCCTTCGGCTTCGAGAATCTGTCACCGCGATTTCCTGAAGCCGCCACCTGACACACGGCATGATGTCCAACAGTTTCGCATGCTCCGGCGTCGGCTGTCATCCTTCCCCTTCCGGCGTCGGGATTGGGAAGTACGAGGCACAACTACGTGACGATGTATGAGTGGGCGGAACAAGCAGTTGGGGGAGCTTGATCTGGGACTGCATTAGTCGCGTCGTCGCTGATGGCGGAATGGCGTTTGCTCGGGTTGCAACGGCGCATCATGAAGCGAGTAGGCTCAGTCGGGCTGAGTTCATCGTTAGAAATGGCTGCTCGGCTGGGCGGATGGGATAAGCGGGCCATATAGACCGGAAAAGAAGAGGCGCGCTGATAGACAGGCTGCGATTTATACACTGCACTGGATCTCAACATCAACTTTAAAAGTTCCACGAGATGTCATGCATGTCAAGTTACCCTTTTCACCTCATGCATCACCACCCCCGTATCTTTGACCTGTATCAAGCCTTTATCTATACCACGGTAATATGAGGCAGGCTTGTATAAACAACATCCATCTTCCTCGTACCGCAAAACCGCCAGCAGCCAAGAACTGGAGTACAACACTCATTCCGCTCAGCACAGAAAGCAGCATCCATCACTTGGATCGAGATCACTTAAGATATCATTTTCTTTCTCACAACTCTTGCCGGCCAGCTTTCCTCCAGGCTGACTGACTATATGTACAGAGATAGATAGATAGATAGGGGTATTTCCGAACCAAAGACCGACACCAGCCTGTTCCTTAAAAAACTCCGACATCGCGAAAACGACAATGATAACAAGGCGCCAGACACCCTCGTTCCCCTTTCCTTTCGTTCCCTTCCCTTCCCTTCCTTTTACCTCTATATGCTGGTGCGGACCGGCCGATCGACTGACAGACTGCCGTCGGAGACCGAAAATCGTATCTATATGTACGTAATACCCATACATCGCGGTAGAGACGTCTTCCCTCCTTTTCTTTCGTTCTTTCTTTCTTTCTCGTTCTATACATTTCACGTTACCATATCCTGTTCATCGGCGTTCCCGTCTCCCCATTGATCGCCCGCCATAAGATTTCAGACCGGATCGGATCAAATCAAATGACGTTGCCCGCCATGCCCATGAAGAGAGCGTGGACGGCGAGGCTCAGGGTCCAGAAGCCGACCTTCTTGAGGCGGCGGGAGCGGCTCTGCTGGTCCTCAACATCGCGGGCGAAGGCCGCGTACACCTCGGCCGAGGTGTCGTCCATGAGGCCGCAGTCGAAGATGGACCAGGCGCCGTCGAAGTCGCTGGCGCGCTTGACGATGCGGCACGCGATGGGGATGTACGTGCGCTTCGCGTTGATGTACGCCACGATAGGCCGCACCAGCGCCTGGTTCACGTACGACATGTCCGACGTGAACACCGGCACCGTCGCCTTCACGTCGTTGAGGTGGATCCGCAGGTCCATCACCAGGTAACGCGGGTGCTCGTCATCCGTGGAGGAGGCGGCGGCGGACGGTGAGATGTCGCTGGTCGGTCGCGGCGGCACTGGTGATGGTTCGGGTATCGTGATTGAGGGATCCGACTCGTCAGGGACATCGCCGGACTTTAAGGGGTTTGGCTGATTGGAGATTGATTGCTCGGCAGCACGGCTCGTGTTGCTGTCGAGGATGTGGAGGTAGCGATTTGACGTCACGGCTTCTTCGAGACGCTCGTAGAAATCAGACATCACCTTGGTTATGCTCTCATCGTCATCGGCTGGGAATCTGATGTCGGCGACGATATCGACATTGCCCTCGTAGATCCAGCCGAAGGGGCCCTCAACACCCCTGTTCAAGTGGTCTATTCTGAGACCGTCTATCCGAAGACGGCTGAATTTCTTCCAAGCATCAGGAGGACCAAGGGGATCTATAACCGCCTGATCGTGGCCCGCAGGTATTCCATGAACCTGTCGGGGATGTATTGTGAATAGCGACCCGTCATACGATCCCGACATGTGGTTGGCGGACAGGAAGTCGTAGAACAGAAACTGTTTCCGGAGTTGTGGTAATTCGCACGAGTATATACTAACGGAGAAGGGTCGGAAGCCACCTGGTTGGTGGATAGTGACTAGCAAATCCTCCATCTTGAAGGCATCAATCTCGAAATCGCCTGGATTATGCTCGTGTCGGTAGGATAAGGGGTCGACTTTCTCGTTGGACCATTTCACGTGAGTCCGATCCACGACCCCCCGCACGCCTTTGATTTCAACATCTTTCAGTAACCCCTTGCCATTCCACCACTTGACGAAAGACAGAGTGACATTCACCGTATTAAGGGTGACGTCAAACTGGGTATAGTTGCCGTCGTCCTCCTCGGTCTTCTGTCCTTCTTGATCTGCGCCCCTCTTAGCAGCTGCAACAGCTGCGGCATCTGTAGAAGAGCCCTTGCTGACGGATGATTTGACTTGACCCGGCCTTCGAGAGACAAATACGTTCCTGAAGGAGATGACACCGTCCTTCCACCTAGGAACTATGGCAGACTCGAAAAAGACGGTCAATCCAGCAGATTCTGTCAGATAATCACCGACCCATTTCGCGAGCGTTTCTATCAATGGAATTAGCTCCAAGCTAACACAACTAGAACTGTCGAAATGAAGCTTACCTTGGGCGAAAACGGTGTTTATGAAGAAGATGATGAGCGAAAAGAAGGTTGTCGTCCCCACCAAAATCCAGACCAGATGACCGAACAGGAACCACGAAACGAATGCTCCCCACTCGTCGGCATTCCAAGGTCGCATACTCCTGATAGAAAACCACTTGAAGCGAACCCTCAAGCGCTGCCAGAAGCCATTTGCCGCGGCCAGAAATTCCTCCTTGGTTGGTCGGTGGGGTAGATGCGGTATGTTGGGGAGATGGAAATACTTCGACATCGAGGTAGGTTCCGACGGAGCCGGTTCGATCTTGGGCTTGGAAGAACCCTCTACAGGCTGTTGCGGACTATCACGTTTCTTCTGTGCGGCGACCTGCTTCCCATTATCGACGCTCGACTTGGAAGACTTAGTCCGTCGCGGAACTCGCGGAGTGCGACCCCGGGTTCGGCCTCGGGTTGGCTGGGCAGTATGGACGCTTCTTTGCCATGCTTGTCTCGCCAGCTTGCTGATATTCGCCGACTGTCCTGGGTTCCCTAATATGGCGGAATCTGCTGCAGCGGAACAAGTCGCGATCACCGTGTTGGTCGCTGGAGAGGTAGGGGTGAACCCCACGAGTAGCAGTCCACCAGAGGTGAAGCTCCGCCGGACATTGTTATTATAAGCTCTGGACGATCGTAAGAGCGACCATAACGAAGGTCTCGAAGCCCGAGCTTTTGCGGCCGAGGAAAAGGATAAGGTTTGGTTGGGCCCAAACCCATTTATCGGACTGTGTTTTGACGATATGCCCGACGCAAAAGAGTTGATCTGCTTGTAAAGCGATTGCCAGGCATAACGCCCAGGGCCCAGGACGATCGGCCTAGCTCTTGGTGCTGCTGAAGGCATTGCGCAAACTCATTGTGCCATGACTTCTGCAGGACGGTGGAGGGTCAACAACCGAAAGAACCCAGTCCCAATGTAATATACTAAAGAAATATCACACCTATGCAGGCTCACAGTGCGCAAGACGTTCAAAAAAGCAGAAATCAAGCTGTAATGCAATTATGGTAAATCGACATGAGGGGAAGAATATACGGATTTGGGATCCCGGTTCTTCTTACCTAGATTGTACATGTAAGCAAAAAGCTTCTGGGGTTATTGCAAAAGAAAATCTCGCCATTAACGCCCCATGATGCGCTAAAGGCCGTAACTGTAACTCCAGACCCCTTGTCCTTGCGTGTGTCCAGTGTCTTACAGTTCCCTGTCTTACAGCGGTTCACCTTGAAACCCCGCTATCGCTAACCCCCCTTATCGCTTGTAATCGTTATCACTAATAAATCCCCACTATGGGTAGTACCTTACTTATCCTTATCGGCAAGACCCTCAAGACAGCCCACCGCCCTCCAATTTTTTAGTACTACGTAGATATTACTACCTACACATTCGGATACTCCGTACTCCGCCAGAAAACCATCACGACGCTCCCCTCCCTCCCCGGCGAACTCGCAACCTACTCGACCCATACTAGCCCGAGGGAGAATCATCCACAGCATACCACCATGCCAGCACCCACAGCGCCACTGAAGCAGCCGGCGGTCGAGGACGCCCCCGCGCCCGCCATCGCAGACCAACAAGCAGAGGAAGAAGGCTTTGCCCTCGAGGGCATGGACGCCCTGCCGGCAGACGCGGGCACGGTCCTCCAGCCCGTCGCCACCCCCACCGCGGGCTCCTCGGGCGCGGACGCGGACATGGACATCGACGAGGAGTCGAAGCCGCGGTTCGCGCCGGCCGCCAATGGCGAGACCGCCGCCCATGTCCAGACGCGCAAGGTGCCGATCCCGCCGCACCGCATGACGCCGCTGAAGGCAGCCTGGCCCAAGATCTACACGCCCCTCATCGAACACCTGAAGCTGCAGGTGCGCATGAACCCCAAGCACAAGCGTGTCGAGCTGCGCACGTCGCGCCACACGACCGACGACGGCGCCATACAGAAGGGCGAGGATGTAAGTTCGGGATCTTCTGTCGTCCCTTCTCCTTTCCTTTTCCTTGGATAGGAGGGGGAATATCGAGACGTCGCCGAGGAAACCTGCTGGCTAACGCTTCTGTTGTAGTTCGTGCGAGCCTTCGCATTAGGGTGAGAAAGCCCCAGCCCCTCTCCCCATCCGGACGTCGCCACCTACCTGAACGGCTGTTCTATAGCTTTAATTTCCGAGGGGGGGATCGTACTGACCTGGGATCATAGTTTTGACGTCGATGACGCTGTTGCGCTTTTGCGGCTTGACGACCTATACATAGAGACTTTCGAAGTGAAGGACGTCAAGACTCTCAACGGAGACCATCTTGCGCGTGCTATTGGACGTATCGCAGGAAAGGACGGCAAAACCAAGTTCGCGATAGAGTGGGTTTGCCTCAGCTATGGTTCCCTTGTGAATGGGAACTTTTGGGACCTGTGTTGATATTTTGAATAGGAACGCATCAAGAACAAGAGTGGTGCTTGCGGATAGCAAGATCCATATCCTTGGAGGTAAGGCCCTTTAGGAACAAAACGGGTCTGGTGTGGTTTATACTGACTTCGTCGATGAAGGCTTCCAAAACATCCACATAGCTCGCGAGTCGATCGTTAGGTAAGTCGACTACTTGAATGGGGGTCATTGTCATGAGCAGCTGAGCTAACGTGTTTCCAGCTTGATTTTGGGCAAGCCGCCCGGCAAGGTCTACAACAACCTCCGGACAGTATCCTCGCGGATGAAGGAGAGGTTCTAGATTTTGGCTAGCCAGGGGAGCAAGGACAGCGCATATTCTCAGCATGGGCATGGAACGGAGTTCAGGGGGTTTCAGGAGTCAAGGCTGTTTTGTGTTTCTCTGAAAATAGGGATATGATGGGGTGTTCGAGATAAAAAAAGTCCTCTACGATTAGGACAAGGGGGGTATCATCGTGAAGCCATATAACGATAGATAACATTCGTGTGCTGGCCGGTATCCGTCAAAACAATAAACGCCGACTCCTTTTTGCCTTCCTGCTATACCCCCTGATGTGCCGAAACTCTTCCCTATAAAGCAGTGGCTGGCGGACAGTCCTTCCCCAAGCGCGATTCAGCCCTCACTTGACATAGACCTCAATAGAGTCCATGTCCTCGATATCGGCGTCCTCAACCGTCATATTAGGGTCCAGCACCTCCCCATCCCATCGTAGTTCAACATCCTTATCGGCAGGCAGTCTCTTCAGCCGCTTGAAGACGATGGACAGCATGGAGATGGTGGTGCTAGGCCTGACCTTTACGTTCTCCGGGTCCATGTCGCGCGCCTTGAGGCTGAGCCTGATTTTGGTCTCTTCCTGGTCGGGCTCCTCGCTGCCCTTGCCGTCGCCACCAGCCTCGCCGTCGGGGTGGTCCTCCGGGAGCCACTCGCCGCGCGCGCGCATGCGCTCCAGCTCCCTATCACGCTGGAACTCCTCGTATAGTTCCGGCGTCCACGCCTCAAAGTGCACCTTATCGCGGCCGTAATAACCCGCAGGCGGGTCGCGCTCCCAGGCCGGGTATAGCGAGCCGTCGGTGGGTGACGGCTGGATGCCCAGCGCCGCCAGCGTCGCGCTGCCGTACACCTTGTCGCCCCGCCACGTGAAGAACATGTCTTGCAGGACGGCCAGTGGCACGGGCGCCTGCTTATTTAACTGCATCTGCACCCACGTCCTGTGCACGACCGCCAGCGGCTGGAAGAGCTTGCGCTTGAACGCTATGGGCTCGATGCCGTCGAGCGCCGACGAGATCAGAATCTGCACGACCGGCTCCGGCCCTCCCACGTCCTTGCCGCCGGCACCCTCCGCGGCTTCGCGCTCGAGGCGCTCCCGTTTGCGTTTTTCGGCTCGTTCGAGCGCGCCCTGGATGTAGCAATCGAAATCGGCATCTCCGTCTCCGCCGGCCTGGGGCCCGCTCTCCAGTTCGAGATCGCTCTCTTCGAGCGTATCTTGTGGTTTCACAGGGGAAGACTTGCGGACTGACGGAGAGCGCTTATTGAACGACGTCGCATGTTTCGTCTCCTCGTCGCTAGAATCTAGGCTAATTACGGCTGTGTTGGTGTCGGTAGGGCGCGAAGCCCGCGAGCTACGCGTGCTTCTCGGTGTCCTGGTGTGGTGTTGGCTGAGACTATCGCGCTTGGCGGTCGGAGATTTCGGGCTGGCGCTGGAGGATTTCCGTGACTTCTGGGGTCTGGTGGTGAAGATATCGTCGCTTTCGTCACCCGAGAGGGATATGCGATGGCGCTTTTTCGCGGAAGCCGCCTCGTCGTCTTCTTCATCCTTACCGCGATGAAACTGATCTTGCAGTTTCAATGCTTCTCCTTTCTCTTTCCGAGCGCGCTGTAGTTTCTTCCGGCGCTCCTTTTCTGCCTTTTCCGCAGCCTCCCTCTGCTGGTCTTTGATGACGTCCGGGAAGAACTCCTTGGAGCGGCTGAACAACGCTAGACCATCGTCGTTATCGTCTTTGGGTTTCTCGACTGCTTTCCGCGGGATTGTGCGCTTAAAAAGGAGTTTCCTCTTAGGTTGAGTCGAAGGCGGCTGTGGATCTTCCATTGTGGGGATGCGAAAAGGTGATATCGCGCCAGTGAGTTTGATGCAGTTCCGCGGCACAGCGAGTCAAGTACGTCTCTATGAGAAACCGACTCAAAATTTTAGCCGCTGTCAGTAGTTCCGGGTTTTGGTATTAGAACATTGCGAGTGGGAAAGGGGAAACGAAGAAGGCTCTGATGATATTGACGAAGGTAAATGTTGGGAAGGCTAATCCGATGTGGTTAAGCCAGGTACTTCAGCTCTTAACGCGATGCGCATGAGTGAAGATCGTTCGGCAAACACGTCGCGGACCCCACCGATCTACTTGTATTTTGAAGTCATTGCTGTGGGTCCTGAATCTGGATACATACTGGAGCTATATAAGTGGGGGCTTAGTTCATATACGTCAAAAACTACCCGACGATATATAATAAGCCTTCTTAATCGAAACGGCTTCCGCTTCAGTCTTAGAATTATTCACCCCATAACAACGACCACGATGGAGAACGGCACCGTAGCTGCTGCACAAGGCGAAGGAAGGGATCCCTCGGGATTCCTGAGTGAAATTATCGGCAATCCAGTCACGGTGAAGCTAAACTCGGGTGTTGTCTACAAAGGTAAGTGCAGACGAGGACCGGGATGGAGGCCGCCATTATCCAAAACCCAACTTACCTACTGTGCACAGGCGAACTTCAGTCAGTTGACGGATACATGAACATCGCGCTGGAGAAGACCGAGGAATTCGTGAATGGTGTCAAGCGGAGGACGTATGGGGATGCCTTCGTGCGAGGCAACAACGGTCAGTCGGGCTACTGCTTGTTTATAAGATTAACCACCTCGCTGACTCCCATTGCAGTTATGTACATCTCAGCTGATTCCTGAGGAAATTGGTTTTCCGGGAATCTGCATTATGACTATGATAGACGTGGTTATTGGGCTCTAATAAGCTGGAGCCGCCGTGGTGAGATGGGCTAAGAGGAGTGAGGTTGTGTGCGCTCCATGTCACACGCCATGGACCCTGCACCAGCTCCGCGATGTTAAAAACATGGGATTACATACACCTGTGATCCCTGCTCTGTTGTTAAGCCGGCGTATTTAGAGAATCTCCCGGTCAATAAAGCTTCGTTTGGACGGTCAGTGTATCACTGAACTATGACGGGGCTTTTCTAAGCGCTTTCATGTATTCCAGTTGCCTATTGCTCTTGAGACTGACGTCTCTAAAACTGTATCGGTTCTTGTAACAGGAACTCAATACCGTCTATAAGACGTCTATATGCTATATATGGCACGCAGATGCGGCTCCTCTATAACACACATGCTTCTAAGCGAGCTTTCCACGGCTGACAGCAGACTACCCCAACATCCAACCCCCTTTTCTGATCATCGAGACTATAATCTATCCGCCCATGCATAATACGTGACACCATGGACCGCAATCTCGCCTTTTTCGTTCTTCTCAACATCATCCCCGTTCAGCGCATCTTCCACAACCTTCTTCGCATTCTCTAAATCGGCTCCCTTGAGCACGGCGATCTGGCTCAGAGTCTGAAGACGGGACCACAGCGCATCCTCACTGAGCCAGACTGTCCAGCTTACCTTGCCCTCGCCCAGCGGCAGACTGAATCTGGGGAGATGGTCGGTGAGGGTATTCTTGATCACCTGGAAAGGGGTGTACGGTAAGTTCTCCGCGAAGACGTCCTTCCATGACTGTGCAAGTCAGCGTCTATATTAGTTCACATTAGGGGGGAAAACGCCGTACCTCGTCTCGGAAACGAGAGTTGCCATCCTTAAAAGAGGTGATGAAATCATTCAGCTTCTGCTCCCATTTCGTGGTGGCAACCCACGAGGCCGGCTTGTTATCTGTCGGGGCTGTTAGAGCATAAGCACTACTACTTGTTGTCTTCTCGCCAGTTCTTACAGTCTTCGATATTCCATATCATGCCAAGTACGGCACCCGGCCTGAGAACACGCTCGATCTCGGTTAATGTCTCTGGAGTAGCAAACCTTCCCATGCGTTAATAGAGGGGGAAAAGGGGCAAATAATGTCCAGGCAAAAGGTGAATTTACCAATGGAAGGACTGTATGAATTTAGCCATCATCATCATCACTGCCTAGAAAATTCGGAGAGACGGGGCAATCGCTAACTTACCTGAGCCGCGATGCACGCATCTCCCCACTCGTCATCAACCGGCATCTTCTCTGCCTTGCCCGCGAGCACCTCGACGCCGGGGAGGTCCTTCTCAACCAGCTTTCCCCGCACTGCGACACCCCGAGTTAGTAAGGGGGAAGATGTAACTCCAGAATCTGCTTACTGCCGTCATGCGGCTCCACCGCCTTTACGAGGAACCTCTCGGGCCGCCTCGCCAGCAGCTCCGTGAACTTGCCGGTGCCCGAAGCGACCTCGACGATCTTGGACTCGGGGTAGTTGGCGACCTTCAGTGCGGACAGGAAGGCGTCGATGGCCTCCGGTGGGTATGAAGGACGGTGCGCGTCATACGCGGCGGCGTTCTTGAACCCCTCCTCCGCCGCGGTGGGGAGAGCGTGCTTGGAGGCCATTTTGCGAAGAGAACTCAACTGCAGGCGGCCGCTTCGGGTGTTGTTACTAAAAGTTTGTTTATTCAATACCTGAAGATACAAAAGATCTCATTTAAATACACCTCGAACCCGAACTCGAATTCGACCCTGCATAACATCACGTTACTTACCACTGGCGGTGGGCTGTGCAGCCCTTTAGGTTGGTTAGGTATTTAAAGGTAGCTTGAACACGTTAAGCCAGAATGCACCGAGACGCATACAAGGCTATATACGGCGGATGCATTGTACGTATGCAGTCAGCTTTCAAGATCGCTTCTTACTTCCAGCTCGTCTATTTTGGGGATCTATATGCGAGCAACTCTCCGAAAGGAGACCGCCTGATAAAAGTTACCGAAGTCGCTTCACTGATTTAACTGTGCACATGTACGTCTAGACATGCAGGGTACCTGATATTGTGACACTTGGACCCCAGCGAGTCGGACCGCACGCAGATACGCCTACTCAAAGTTAGGTAACCCTCAGCTGTGTATGTACCGGCATATGTACGATGATGCAGTTATACCCGCCCGCTGCCGTCGATTCTAACCGGGATCCGGAATGTAAAGGTTGGTTGATGCTGTTATGAAAAGCCGGGTTGAAACCCTTTAACGATGCTGATGTTCCAGTCGAACGGCGTCGTTCTCCATAGGATGCATCCGGGGATTTGGATTCAGCATTGAGGGGGCCCTGGCTACGTAAGAACACCCCAAGCCGCCGAGTTATTTACTTATTTAGACTCTAACCAGAGCCCCCCTTGGGCGCTGCAATTAACTCCAGGAAGCCAATACCATTCTAGGTTTTCGTTATTATTCGCACCTTACTTGCAATAAGTATACTAGACCCATGCACATACACATACACATACGTAAGTAATCATAACTTCATAGCAGTTGCCAAGCAAGTTGGAAGCTTCAATTCCAGGCTTTGAAGCCGCCCTTGCCAACCTTCTTCTCCTGTTCTCCTCCACTGACAACGTTCCCAATGCCCCGTTGGATTCTTGAAGCGATTCCGTAGCCTTATACTCTCTCTCGCTCGTTTGTTCATTCTTATACACACTCCCCTTTAGCTAATTAAGAGGTATCTTGATCTTTGACGCCGAGTCGGACGCGAAGGACGAGACTCTTGAGTCGCCCCTTGACCATGACCTAGCCGCGATTGCTTATATACCCTCCCACACATTGCCTTATTCTTTTGTATGTAAATTATCTCTCCCGGGCTATCTAGATGCTCATCAGCTATCGCCGCTTCAGGCGCACCTACCTGCGCCCAGTGCTCTTCGTCCTGAGCGTCATCTTCCTCATCGACGCGATCCGTCTCGTCCGCAGCCGTCCGCACACCCACCGAACCAAGCCGCGCGCTGATCGTCGATCCCCTGCATCCCCCGCGGGCAACACCACCGTCTTCATAGTTTCAGTTCACCGTAACACGGAGCCTATACAGAGGGAGGCGTGGAACGACGCGGTGCTAGATATCATCGAGCACCTGGGCCCCGAAAATGTTCACTTCTCGGCCGTCGAGTCGGGCTCGCAGGACGGCACCAAAGAGGCCCTAATGGACTTAAAGGCGGCGCTCGACGAGAGGCATGTGTCGAACACAGTCAGCCTGGGAATGACGGTGTGGGAGCAGCTGGACGAGATCGCGGCGCGGCCGCCGTCAGATGGTCCTCGGGAGCCCGGATGGATTTGGAACAAGGCCGAGAGCCAATACGAGCTGCGCCGTATCCCATACCTTTCCCGAGTTCGCAACCAGGCCATGGCGCCGCTGAGGCAGCTGGAAGCCGAGGGCAAGCACTTCGACAAGGTTCTCTGGTTGAACGACGTGGTATTCGATGTATGATCACACTCCTATGATTCACGCTGAATCTATGCATAGCAGCTACTAACAATAAGTGGTTCAGACCGAGGACATTGTCACCCTCTTCAACACCCGGAGCGGCGATTATGCGGCGGCTTGCGCCATGGACTTCAAGAGCCCGCCGCTCTACTACGACACCTTTGCCCTGCGGGACGACATGGGCCTTAAGACGGCCTCCCTCCACTGGCCATGGTTCCAGTCGCCGAGCTCGCGGGCGTCGGCCGTGCGCAACGAGCCTGTCCAGGTGACGTCGTGCTGGAACGGGGTCGTGGTGTTCGACGCAGCGCCGTTCTACGCGGACCCGCCGCTGCGGTTCCGCGGCGTCGACGACAGCCTCGCGGACCTCCACCTCGAGGCGTCCGAGTGCTGCCTCGTTCACGCCGACAACTATCTGGTGCCTACCAAGGGCGTGTGGCTGAACCCCAACGTCCGCGTCGGCTACAACGCCGCCGCCTACGCCGCCGTCCGCGCGGACCGCTTTCCCGGCGCTTTCTGGACCGTCGTGGGCGCCTGGGCCAACCGCACCAACCGCTGGCTCGCCGGCCTCCAGTCCTCCCTCGAGGCGCGCACCGTGCAGAAGAGGCTGGAGCAGTGGCAGGCGGAGACCCCTAGTGGGGAGTTTCCGCGGTACGAGCCCGGTTATGCGTGTCTTATCAACGAGATGCAGATCATGTGGTCGAACGGTTGGAAACACCTCTAACCCGGTTGGAAGAAGTGCTCGTAAACGGGGTCTTTTGGTAAGAGGGAAAAGGGGAGGGGGTTATGTATCATACGGGTTCGCTTGACAAAAGCATTGTTTGATTAATGTCTAAATATACCCTGGCGTCGGAGACGCCAACCTGCGAATTGTAGAAGTGTTGCTGAGTTAGTTTATTGTGCCCATATTATATGCCCGCTGCCGTGAAAATGCTAACCAGTTTATTAAACATCCCGATGCAATCCCAAGGTATAAAACAGACCGTATGTACACGAGAAGTTGATTCATTCCCAACCCCGGAAACGCCTATGATGGTTTGGTCCCAGCAGCCCTACTCAGCAATGAATCTCATCTATGTCGGTTGCCCCTCATCTCTCGAGATTCACATACTCTCTCTCTCTCTTCCCCCCTCCACCCCTTCTCTCATGCTCAGCCCCCCGAACCCCATCCACTCGCTCGCTCACTTGTTATGCCAGACGAAGTTGCGCAGCGAGTCCCAGTGGTCCGACTGCTGGTAGATGTAGGTCATGCTGCCGCGCAGGCTGGGCTGCAGTTCCTCGGGGTGGTGGCGGAAGAGGTGCATGACGAGGGCCCAGGACAGCGACGCGAACACGGGCCAGGAGTGGTGGCTGATGCGCGCCGACGCCCCCTCGTCCGATATCAATGGAAGCCCGTGGCCCCCCGGCTTCACCGCCAGCCGCGCCAGCGCCAGCACCACCCGCGCGAACACGTAGATCACGATCTGCTGGTTCACCGAGGGCACCTTGCCGCTGCGCCGCGACCGCTGCCCGAACACGAGGTACCCGCCCAGCAGGCCCGCGAGGAAGTTGTCGTAGGGGCCTATTGTTTTTTTGTACGGGGATCGTCAGCTAATGCTCTCTCCCGCTTTCCTTTCTCGTTCTGAGTGTCCACTCTCCCGCATTTGCTACCCCCCCGC
>QJNX01000340.1:0-61709 GCA_004155925.1 Monosporascus sp. MG133
GGGTTTTCTTATCCCCCACCCCCCCCCCCCAACGTTATATCCGCCTGCCATAAACGACAGCTTTTCGAAGTACATATTTTCTACGCCCTGCATGACAATAAAGCGACAAAAACGTCTTTCATCTCAGTAGGCACGATGATGACTAAAGAACCCCTCATGATTTCTGTCCTCCCTTGCGTCATGCAACCCCTCTCGAGTACGCTGCTTCTCGCAGACTGGAACTCGGCTCCCCCTCACATGGGAAACAAGACCAATTCTCGGTTGGTGATTTCGGGAACTGGAGCTCCTCATGTCCCCTCGAGAAGGTGGGCCCGGGCCCCCTGATCCAGTGCAATATTTGGTGGACCGGAAAGGCCAAACCAGTTCTGTTCTGGTTCAGCAGCGTTGCACATATACGTACCTGTGCGTGGGGAGGAATCCGGACGGGCCTCGAGTGGTCGACAATGTTACGGGTGCGCATGCACCCTGGCAATGAAGAGACCATCCCCTAGTTAGACTTCGAGCGTTGTATCCCCTTGCACGGAACGCACTATCATGCATGTTGAAGAGATAGTGTACCTGTCATTTATTAGCAGATGTGGCGTGACATTTGTCATCATTAGGTATTTATAGCTCTCAATATTTATGCGTAGCATATTGTCAAGAGCTTAATCGGTAAAACGCATGTGCACTATAGTCTTAAACAGGGAATGGCCATTGTTTGGTGCAGTGGCAAAATATCGGCAAAGTACCCGCTTGCCTTCTACACCTGTCAAAAAAAAAAAAAAAAAAAAAAAAAAAAAAAAAAAAATTTCCTGAATTCATTGAGTAGCGGAAGGCAACCATTATGCCCCGAACATATTCTTACTTCGAAGCAGCTAATTAACCGGTTTTAAAAGGTCGAAGAAATCCATATCATAATGAGCCGGTATCCCGTTTTCAAGACACGATAATAACGATTGACCGGGAACTTCAGTGTCTAAAAGTCTCACAGACACATTGTGATAGACACCAGCGTAGCAAGCCTAGCTGTAACTCCTTCAATCCTGCTCTACATATCAACTAGTCTTGGCAGTGGCGAGGTGCAGTTGCCTGTAGCACCCCGATTACCTAGGTAGTCGAAGTCGTATGCACTCACGGAATGCATCGTCTTGGTCTCACTTTTCATGACGAAATAGGAGCCCAGAAACAGTTGCCGTATTTGTGTATGTAACTAGTCTCCTCCATATGAAGCACGTTGGCGTCAAAGTAGGGTGAATCGTGTTATAACCCGATCCACGTGTTGTCAGTGTAAACATTTGCTTAGGTGTTACCTGGATCATTACCTCTTGACCATATCCGCCATAGCGCCGACCGTCGTAGCCCAGCGTATCACATTAGCCGGTATTGGGCCTTTAGCCTAGCTTAGATACTAGTGCAAGATGATGAAAAGCCCATCGAGCTCTTCAGAAGACGTTCCTAGACCGTGTAATAGAATCTGGCCGCTTGTCTCCAAGCACCGCGATCTCTTGTTGACCCTTGCCTTCGAGCAAGTAGTCGCGCTCACCCGCTCTCCTCCTCTTGTTCTCGGCCCGAAGTAGCGTCGTCATCAGCAAACTGCCCCCGAAGAGGAAGACAATCAGGTATGCCATCACGACCCCGTGGCCCTCCAGGTAGGACGGGCCGTTCCTGTATATATTAAAGCTAACTATACCGTTCAGGTTGCCCCAGCCGATAACGAACCCTGTGTAGTACTTCCTGTTAGTTGAATCTGTTGCCTACGTGCTAGGAGTTGGATACTATCTCATATAAGGCATGTGTCTGAGACTTAAAACTCGCAGAGTCACTCACCAAGTACCACACCTCGTTTGTAGACGCCCTCGATGTTGTTTGCCATCCAAGTGATAGTGTTGGAGATGCAGGGATAGATACCGGCTGCACCTAAGAACGTCCCGGCGTACTTGAGCGCCGTGACTAGGTACTCCGTCTTCCATTCCTCGCGGTCTACGGAAGATTGTTGATCCAGCTTGAGCCGGCGCATGACTCGAGCGCGATCGTCGTCTGATAGGAAGCCAGCCTTGTCGGGGAAGTCGTATACCATCCAGAACGATGCAACTCCGAAAACAATTGTCAAGAGACCTTCCAGAACGAAGATCCATTGCCAACCGCGCAGGTTCGCCGTACCATACATGCGTTCAATCCCCGCAGCCAGGAGTCCGCCAAAGGAGCCGGCTAAAGCGGCAGCAGAGAAAAAGATTGCCTATGGCGTATAAGCGACTCAATCATAAGATAAAGGGAGTGGTGAGAAATACTGCCCGGACACCGAACTAGGAGCGTTTATACCAGCATGAGAGATAATAGTTGACTCCTGGGAAAAGTCCACCTGACAATCACGTTAGTAATCGCTTGTATCAAGCTGTTTGATAGTCTTAAGAGGCTTTCTGCATCATGTTCCAGTGGCCACAAGCTGGCGGGTATTGACCAGACTTTCCACTACACGCTTCTAATCCATGCCACAAGAGGTGGTCCTGATTTGAGGAGCTGCTTACATTCCGTCAGGCCAAGAAACCAACAGGCGGCCGCCAGTCCACTGAAGTTTTGGCAGAAGCACATACCAGCCATAGAAGCACCCCACAGAATCCTTGGGTATCACGAGGTCAGCCATTTCAAAGCGAATACCTAATCAGTATGGCACGACTTACATGATGGTTGGGATAAATAGTGAGGGTCTCCACTTCTTCAACAAGACGTTGGTAAGAGGCTCGACTACTGCGTGTTAGTATTCCCGGTCAATGTTCGAACTCATGGTTCGCCGTCCTCACACTGGAGATTTCAATGAGAGATGGGAAGGGGTCGTAACAGGTTAAATCTGAGGGAAGTATTCTGACAAGTGGTTAGCGAGCTTTAAGCTAAGCTCAGGTTTTTGCGAGTGCAGGGTTAGGCAGGAGGCTGTCTAATCTTCTAACTTACTACAGAGGGAGTAGGGAATGAAGAAAATGGACAGGGAGATCTCAAACTGATCACCCATGAGATTGGTGTCATGTCCCAAATCTGCAATCTTGGCGTTGCCGATATTGGTACGGTCCAGGAAGGCAAGCAGGTAGAGCACGCAGAGCTATGAGCAATATGTCAGCACTTAAGCTCTCACCATGAAAATGACGGGAACGGTGAACGGATGAAGGCATACCCAAGGAAGCAAGACCCAGTCTAATTTACGAATCAATTTGCGCTCCTAGCAAGACTGTCAGTTTGTCAGGTCATAAAATCACTGAGGCTGTCGTGATCTTACAATGTCGACCATCTCTTCGAGTGTAGGTGGACATCTGGATCAGGCGGGAGAACCGAGCCGGGGCTGGTCTGGGAGCCAGCAGGCGAGAGTTCCCGAAGTGAGCTCGTCTCGAAATTACGCATAGCTGTCGGTTGCGGAAGGTAATTGCTCAATCTTCTGGTAAAGCGAGTATCGAGAAGTTGAAAATAACGACACAACGAAAGCTCTTTGAGTGGGAAGGATGGGGAAGGGTCCAATTGCATTCGAAAGGCCCGAAGGCAGGGTGTTGTCTAATAGTAGGGACGCTCTGACGCATGTGCTATATTGTATGAAGGAATAGAATATCCGACTGCAATATTATGTTGAAGGAGAGACTGCGAGTTTTCGGTAGGTAGAGAGTGTGGAAATTTGGTTAGAGATTTGAGGGAATACGAAGCTCGGGATTTTATGTCCAAGCACATCGAAGACATGAGGGAAAGGAACACTGCACCGGAATATCCTCTTATTCCATGATCATGGGGGCAGTAGGACAATAAGGAGATGTGACATCGGATGTGAATTACTCCTAGGCATACAGGATAGACGGGGATTCGTGATCCATGACAGCAGCGGCTGTTGGACATTGCCACCTCGTAACCAGGACAGCAATATATATAAGGGGGCAGAAACAGTCTTGCCAATGAGAGGCAACGCTAATTTAGAATAATTTCCTGTTGGAAAGCATGGAAACTCTTGCGTGCCAGTCTCTAATTTCAGCTCTAGAACCAGAACTCCTGGGAGCAGGAACCGGGCAAGTGGTAGCAAGAATATTTGGAACCTTGTTGACGTCGCTGGGTGACTTGGTACATGCATCTTCAGGTACCTGAAATTACTGCCGGGTACAAGACTATACATATCTACATACAAGTCACAGGGATATTTTTAGTTAGCTACCTCCCGCTGAGCCGCTATGTGTCATATAGGGCTAGATGTAGATGTGTATAGAAAGTTGTATGGTATGTGACCTCGTTCGCTCGTTCAAGATCGAGAATTTCAAAGATTGGCAAGCTGCGATAGCGGTAAGTGCTGGCAGAACGTGCTGCAATTTGTATGTGATTCTCCCTGGCTGTGTAGCGGGCCCGGTGGACGTAGCTAACTAAATATACCCCTGCGTCTTGTACAATAGGGGTTCTTAACAATAACATGCACCACAATCGTTGAACAAGGAACCCCCCTGCCCCACTATTGACGGGCACTCACCTTGTCGACGCCTCCCAAAGTAAAGCCCTACCCCTAAGCCTGTGTGAGCAACCGTAGATTCGATCTTTAGGCCTTGAGATCAAAAGATAGATCATAAAGCCTAAACCTAGTATTTCGGAAGCTCTACTCATTTCTGTACACGGGGGATTGTCCCATAGACTTTGAACTGCGTCATCGAATGCTAGGGCCGTCTAGGAGACCTAGCAAGACGGCGTAGGCCGTGTGCAAGAACACCCCTGAGGCAGAGCAAGGCCGGGAACGTGGTTGCCTTGTGAGTTATACCAGACTGAGCACGGCTGCATGGGTCGTCCGAATCTGAGAGAGAAGTACGAGACATTACTCGAAAACTAGATGTGCTATGTCAAGATGAGGAAAGATGTACGCATATATTAGAACTTCGCGAGAAGTCCTTTTCCGAACTTCAGAGGTATTCAGGGAGTTACCACGGCAAACCAATATATCCTGTCAATGGTATCGATATCCCCAGATCGTATTCCGCAACGAGACTTACCTAGGTTTCCGGCCATACTTGAGGTGATTCTACTGCAAGGTCTGCTTTCAGAGAACTAATCCGCAGATTCTGTACTGTAGCACAAGGCCCAGACTAAGTATTTTTCGACATGTTCTAGATATGTCCCAGATCTGTCTGTCATACGCACCGGATTTATTGCCTTTCTGCGCCACCTTCCACTTAGATGAGGCAGCTCAACTTAGCCCCTTCTCTATTTGATCTTCCCCGGACGTGAAGGTGATCCATATTTACCATTGTCTGAGCAGAGATTGTTTGGCTGTTCCGTCCGTGAACCCCCCCGCCACCCCAACTGCCTCCTAACCATCTCACCCGGTGTAACTATACAGCTCGGCTCTTATAGTATACCCTCAAGGGCAGTCATGATGGGATTTTGGGCATATGACTGGGTCGGGCTACGAGAAACAGAAGGGTGCATCGAGAAGCATTCCACACCGTCCTGGATCCTGTATTTAACCGCTAATGTCTACTACGGGCATTAGAGAGCTCGAGTCCATGGAAGCATGCCAATGGTAAATGACGCCACACTATACTGCTTGCAATGGAACCAATGCGCGTAACTGGTTTCAAACGGTGAGTACCAACGAAGTTAACTATCGTTGTATGACGGCGGGCTGAGAATACAATGGCATCTCCTCACGAGGAATCTAAAAGGGATATTGGAACGGCCAGGTGAGCTCCGAGTCCATCCTTAACGCGCGCCGTCTCCCATCCCTCTTTAGGGCTTGAGCTCAGATTGTGGCCACTCAGCTCATGCCGTCCTCCGCGAACACATCCACGTTTTGATGCGTCTAAGCGATGTAGCACCCGGTAACCCATGTGGCAGCCCACATGCAGCATAGCTCAGGTGCAATTCCCATTACGCATCGAGGTTCCAATACACGTAAACTTGATGTCGGCTGGCTCCATGTATCCGTTCCACGTCTCGCTCGATCCGCTGGGCTAGCTAAAGGGCCATTTGGGGACGCAGACCGGGGCTCTCGGGAGCAGCCTCCTAGTGGCTTCTGATGTGATCTCGGGGAGCGAGAAGCTATTACTCCAAACGAATGGCATGCGGCGACCTATGTGATCTTCGAAGATACGGCGCCATACCTAGGAATGGGAATAGGGGGGAAATATTGAGGATAAAAGGAGCAATCCTTGAGGCTGACTCAGACGCTAGGCTAACAAGACATAGAATAAGACGTATGTGAGAGTCTCGTACCAGTATATCTAGACTTTGCCATCAGCCTTGGGTACTTGGGAGAGGCAGGGGAGGTGCCCGAACGACTCTAGTATTCCAGGTCTCCATGCGATATTGTAACGTAACTACCCAGGAGTTCAACGTCAGTGCTAGTTGAGGACCGCTAATTGAGGACGGCCCTGCTCGGAGGCACTGGGCCGCTCGATATTCGACCGCGGTAAAGACCGCCACATCGTGATAGAAGGTCCAATTCCATACTTCTTAGCTTCTAGTAAAACTTCCAATTCACGAGATGAGCCCGAGGGTCGAAGCTGAAATGCCCGCTCCCACACATTAGCGGGGAGCCCCTTATCTGCGTTTTCCGGCGGATTTTGGATCCCGCTGCATGGTTAGAAGGGCAATAGCATCCCCGTATGCAGCTCTTCTACCGGTATTCGGGCATTGCTCTGGGCCTAGTCTAGCACGCCGGGTACTAGCTGCTGCGCTTGCATCTCCGAAGAACCTTCTGCATAGAAGCCATGGGATATTCGGCCGTAACCCTGGACTAGAATGGCGGAAACGACTGATCATCTATAATGGGATGAACATAGCGCATTATCGAGTTGTGTAGGTATGTGGCCGCGCATCCGCCTTAGACAACCTGGGGTGGAAATCAGCGAAGTCAGACGTGGGACATGACGTAGCTTCTCCCATCCCGGGGGTCAAGGCTTGCTTAGTGCTTCTTAGTACTGTAGTGAGCCCTGGGAAGGTCACGGTCAAAAAACGCGACATATTGAAGACCCATAGATGCCAGTGAGCATCGTGATTAAATTCATCACCACCTTGTTTGGGGAGTAAGTTAAGAATGTGAAGCTGCTGCGTTATGAGATATCCGATTACTGAGCCAACACAAGAGTCTAGCGCCTAGATTCTAGCCGTCAAGACTTGAGGTTGCGGGTATCCGCGGGCACCTACATATGCCTATTGGACAAAAAAGAAAATAGTGCGTAGCTGCCTGTGGTCGCGCCCCTCAGCAACTTGTGACCTACTTACCTACCCCGTCTCTGAGGCTGTGGTAGGTGTAATTATCAGGGTGCTTACCCAAGGCCACATCAACCTATTTGCAGGTTGAGGTACGGTGGGTCTGTAGGTGCCCCTCTCAACAGTTCGGAATCGGCTTATCATTACTGCGCTTTTTGTTGAAGCTCCGGTTAGCCCGGTTTGTACCTCTGCCATCAAATAGGACGAGTCGTTGCGGACGCCCTCGCAAGCCGCTGTCATCGCGAGCGCTTACTCATGTATCTGAAGGAAAGAAACTGGGACTAGCTTCGAAGGGAACTCACCCATTCTGGGGTTTGTCACTGACACTCCCCAACGATCCGAACAATGACGGGGGCTTCTGACAGGATTCTGCAAAACTTTTAGACTTGAAAAAAAACCTATGTTTGATTCGTCTCGGGCGGTTTAGAATCTTGTTTTCACTCTCGCTCGGAGTGGGCCGTCGATCCTCCGTAATTGATCCCTGGCACTTCTCGGCTACACGCCGGAGTATGACTAAGAGCGTGTGCATCATCGGTAAGCCCTTGCCGGGCATCCTCGTCGCCGCAAAGAGGACTTGGATTCGTGACTTATGGTGTAAATAGGTGCCGGCCCATCGGGGCTTGTTGCCGCGAAGACGCTGCTGCACGATGTGGCCCCGGACTCGTTCAAGGTTACCGTATTCGAAGCGCAGTCCCGGATCGGGGGGCTGTGGCCAACCCGCAAAGATGATGGCGGGGGACTGGTGCACCCACTTATGATAGCAAACCAGAGTAGGCACACAGTCCAGTTCAGCGACCTCGCCTGGCACGAGTCTGATCCGCAGATGCCTAGGGCGTGGCAGGTTGGTCAGTACCTGGAGCGCTACTTGAAGAGGTACGTAGGCGGGGCGGACGTACGACTCGGCCACAGGGTCGTGCACGCCGAGTTGGAAGATGGCGGGCCGTGGAGGGTGCAGACGGAGTCGAGCAACGGCCCGGAGACGAGCGTGTTCGATTACCTTCTAGTGGGCACCGGATTCTTCGGCAAGCCCGTTTGGCCCGACTACGTCCCGCGGGAGGCGGAAGTGCCCATCATCCACAGCAGCGAGTATAGAAACCTGGAGAGCCTCCTGGCAAACCAAAAGGGTCGCGGTGGTAAGATCCTCGTCGTTGGGGGTCAGATGTCAGGGATAGAGATCGCCGGCACTATTGCGATGCACCTCTCCTCGGCCGTTAACTCTCCCGGCGAAAAGGAGATCGAGGAGCCGGAAAGGTACTCTGTGCATCATGTAGCTCACCGGCCAGTATGGGTCTTTCCGCTCTTCACATCACCAAAGGTAAGCAGTCTCTCGCTTACTAGCCTCCAACTTGAGGTTTTTGTTCTTACCAGGGCCGCAGACCGATAAACTAGCGGCACCCTTTATGCCCTGTGACTTGCCATCGTACAACCTGGCAAATCGCCAGTTTCCCCTCACGAATACGCAGGGTCACATCAGCGTTGATGCTGCGCGTACATTCAACTCGATTTACAGTTCTGTCCTCGGGACTGACCAGTCTGAATTCTCAGAAGCGACCAAAGTCGAAGGCAGCCTCATGGATGAGCCGCCATTTTTGGCCATGAGCGATAACTACATGGATTTTGCGCGATCGGGCTCAATCACCATTACCAAGGGTAAGCTCGCCTCCTTATCCGGGCGGACGGCCACACTCGCGGGGAGTAACGAGGAGATCACGGACATTGCCGCTGTGGTTCTCGCGACCGGTTTCGACTCATCCCCGTCCATATCTTTCCTCCCAGCAGGCGTCCTCGACACCCTCTCGCACTCCCCGTCCCACCCCAACCTCCCTATCGCGCTCGCTTTCCACGGCACGCACCACCCCTCCCTCCCGACGCTCGGCTTCGTGGGCTTCTACCGTTCGCCCTACTGGGGTGTGATGGAGATGCAGGCACGGTTCCTCGCGCAGCTGTGGACGACGCCTACACCCTCCCCGGCGCTCCGGAACGCTCTCGAGACGGACGACAGTATCCGGCGGACACTCGCGCTACGGTCAGACCCGCGCGGCTCGCAGTTCCCCATGGGCGACTACGCCTTCCTGATGCAGGAGTTCGCGCGGGCGCTAGACATGACCGCCTCGCCGCCGCTCGAGACGCCGCCCCTCGCCAACGGCCGCGGCATGGACATTCTGACCCCGGCCCGGTACTGCCAGGCGGAAGGTGACGGGCGGAGGGCGGCGGAGGCCAGCCGCAGCCTCGCGCAGACGCAGGAGACGGCGGTGGCGGCGCTTGGCGGCGCCCGCTTCGTCGCGCGCGCCGTGTTCCGGTCGCTGCTCGGTGAGTGGCGCCTCGAGCGCAACATCGTCAGCCGGCTGCCGAGCCACCCGAGCGGGCGCTTCGTGGGGACGGCGCGGTTCCTGCTGCGCGCGGGCACGGCGGACGGACGACGCGGTACGGACCCCGACGCGGACTTGGGACTCGAGTACCTGTACGTCGAAGACGGCGAGTTCAGCGCGTCGAACGGCATGCGGTTCCGCGCCACGCGGCGCTACGTGTACCGGTACGACGAGGCGCGCGACCGGCTGTCGGTGTGGTTCGCGCGCCCCGACGACCCCGCGCGCGCCGACTACCTGTTCCACGAGCTTGACTTCGCGGTCCCGAGCTCCGAGCCCGGGGCGCGGGCCGGAGAGGGACTCGAGAATACGGTGGGGCTGCAGAAGGAGACGGCGAAAGAGCTGGAGACAGCGAAAGAGCTGGAGACAGAAGGGGGAAGAGCGGGAGAAGGGACCGAAGAAGGAGAGCAGCGCGGCTGGCGGGCCACGGCGAGCCACCTCTGCGTCGAGGACCTCTACGACGTGCGCTACGAGTTCGCCTTCCGCGCCGTGAACCTCAGGGACTGGCGCATCGCGTACACGGTCAAGGGTCCGAAGAAGGATTATACGATCGACGGGGTTTATAAGCGGCCGTAGCGCATATAGCAGGACGAGACGGGGCGATGTTGTCGGTCTTGGAGGTTTGAACCGATGTGGAGCTGGCAATAGAACAATTGTATTTGGGCTACTTTGAGTATGGCATCCAATTGATTGGCGCGCGAGTATATTTTCTTTGGCCCAGTCTACTAAACGCATCATCTAGCGGAATCTTCCACGAGATTATCTACCCGAAGCCGATAAATAGAAGAATACATGGTACCATTAGTGGTGATCTTGTATCTGAGGAGTGGTATTTGACGTTTTCGTCTGAATGAGGAAAGAGAGGTGTAAAACTACCCCAACAATGCTGTCCGTCTATCCATTTGCTTCTCTCTTCAAACCCTTTTCTTTGTGTTGTATCCGCCTATCATATTAAGTATGTGGGGTTCTCGTCTTCGCTCTCGTACATATCATACACCCCCCACCCAAGGTTCCGTTACGGGAGCCATCCGTCCCGTTACGGCCCCGTCAATGGTTTATTGGCGGCTCGGAACACACTAGGTCCGGTGGGGGACGGCAGGATTCTTGTAGTGGGCGAGCTCGTTCCGGCAGTCCTGGCCCTGGACGTAGTCGCGGAGGTTGCGCAGGGTGCAGGCGGCGATCTCCTGGAGGGCCTCCTCGGTGAAGAAGGCCTGGTGGCCGCTGATGAGCACGTTGGGGAAGGTGGTCAGGCGCATCAGCAGGTCGTCATCGATGATATCGCCCGAGTGGTCCGTGTAGAAGAGCCCGCCCTCGCCCTCGTACACGTCGAGGGCGATGCCGCCGAGGCGCCGACTCTTCAGCGCGCCGAGCAGGGCGCCCGTGTCTATGAGACCGCCCCGTGACGTGTTGACCAGCAGCGCGCCGGGCTTCATGAGCTCCAGCGTCTCGGCGTTGACGATGTGCCGCGTGCTGTCCATCAGCGGGCAGTGTAGGCTCACGACATCAGCCTCGCGCAGCACCGTGTCGAGGTCTGTGTATTCGCCGTACTTGCGGAACTCGTCGTTCTCGTAGGGGTCGAAGCCGAGCACGCGGCACCCGAAGCCGGCGCCCATGATGCGCGCGAAGCAGACGCCGATGCGGCCCGTGCCGATGACGCCCACCGTCTTGCCGTTCAGCGTGCGGCCCAGCAGGCCGTCGAGGCTGAAGTTGCCCTCACGCACGCGGTTGTAGGCCCGATGCGTCTGGCGGTTCAGACACTGCAGCAGGGCCACGGCGAACTCGGCGACGGCCTCTGGCGAGTAGGAGGGGACGTTGGCCACGAACAGGCCCAGCTGCTCGGCCGCCTTAAGGTCCACGTTGTTGAAGCCGGCGCATCGCAGCAGGACGGCCTTGACGCCTTGCTTATGCAGCTGCTCGAGGACGTCGGCGTTGGCGGTGTCGTTCACGAAGATGCAGACTGCGGTGGCGCCCTCGGCGAGGGGCGCAGTCTTGAGGGAGAGGGGCAGTTCGATGTACTCGATCTCAACATCGTTACCGTTTTTTAGGTAAAGCTTGTCGTAGGACTTTGCCGAGTAGATAACCACTTTTGTCGTCATGGCTGATTCACTGAATTGTCTCTAGGGATACGAGTTGAAGATAAGATGGATAATGCTTCGTGGGGGGGCAGATCCCAATATAATGGGAGTGATTGCGTTGAGGTTTAATAATTAACGTTGGAGGTTTGGCGGGGTAAAACCTCCAGTATCTCGTTGACGAATGATTTGCGTATTTCTGATTCGACTTGGAATAGTGAGTACGATCTGGGGGAAGAAAGGACTTAGTGGACTAGGAAACGGAATGCCTCCTATATTTTACTCTGATCACACGAACTTGGCAGCTCGGCTGACTTCAGCTGAATGGCAGGAGCATGTTGTTGCTGAGACGTGTTCGCGAATCCGAGACCGCCTGAAAGTGTGGCATTGCAGTGTCATACGAGCGCCGGCACGCTCTGCGCCGGCAGGCGGCCTTGCCCGATCCTTGGCACTTGGCTACATAGCTGATTGAGAGTCATAGATCAGAGTCATAGATCACCGGCTCAGTCGGTCCTATTCTCATTTCACAGGCTACAGGTGGCATCATGCAGATAAGTAGAAGATGTGAGGCCACTGTGACTGTTGATGTGAAAAGATGAGCCATCGTCGGTTAAGCCATAGCAGGTAATGGGATTGAGGCTGTGCTGTGGCAGTAGCGTACCGTGTGCCCTCCGCTCCCTCCCTAGTTGTAGCACTGGTTCTCAGTAAGACCTTGGCACGGGCGTCGGGTATTACGGTGTTAGGCGGGTCCGTCAGTGCCATTACAAGTACGGCTTTGGCCTCTTGAAAAACCCCCACCTGCTCAATTGGTTACTCATTAGCGTGGTGCCAGTTGGGTGACCAGTGGTTGGAATCAGTTAAGTAGTCGGATTATTCGAAAGAAAAGTTGCCAGTTATCAATGTCCTCATGGGATCACAAATATGTGCTCAGTCGCTAACATCTCAATGACCGGACATAATATGCTCTACATTCGGTATGTCAAGTAGCTCTTGTGTCCAGGTTTGTCGAACAAGCACATCTTTACGTATTACTTGACATATATATATATATATATATTGATAATCCACCATTAGTACTTGTTAGAAGCAACTTTTCAACGACGATGGGGAATAGTGCCAGAGACGGTGGATTCAATTTCTACGCCCAAATGAGCTCCTTTCTTTCGCAAAACTACCGGCTTGGTCGGTATTGCGATGCCGGTCTTCTTTTTTACTCTGCGTCACGACGCACTATCGTTCCTTGATATGGCAGGTCGATACTGCAGCTTAATGTCACATCTAACCCTAACCGGCTCATCCCCCCGCACGATGATCAGTATGCGAAGTTCGGAACTTAGGAAGATCTCTCGGTAGCCACTTGAAGTCTGTACGCTGCGCCGTAAGTAGCGTCATGCCGAGGGCATTGTGCGCAATCGGCGGGGAAGGACGCGAATTAGATGGCGCCGTTGTCGGGGAAGTCCTTCAAGAATAAGGTTATATTAAGTGCGTTGCATATCGTATCCCTGGAATGAAACCCTGGGTGAAATGCCGTTGAGACCGGGTATTCCTTGATGTAAACTGATCCAAGAATGTGGTATATCACGAAGACTCAGGCTTCGACAGCGCTCCTCCTTGCAGTGGCATATGCCTGCCAGCATGAGCGCCACGTCCGTCCAATGCTGGTGAAGAGACAAGACTCTCCACCGACGGCTTTAAGTGCAGAAGAGAGAGTCCTTGTCGAGTCTATCTCTAATACGACATTGTCGGAATGGTCTTACTACTATACCCATGGCGATCATGTGGCGGGGAGGAATCGTACTATGGCCGACTGGACCGCTAACCGGTTCGCCGAAAATGGCCTCAACGCGAGTGTTGTATCTTACAACGTATTTTTGAACTACCCTATCAACAACTCGTTGAGTCTTACCTGGCCCAATGGGAGCACGTATCACCCCTCCCTCGAGGAAGCCGTGCTGAGTGAGGACGACACGTCGAGCTATCCGAATCGCATTCCCATATTTCATGGGTATTCGGCTAGCGGGTCTGCTACCGCCGAATACGTCTATGTCGGCCGGGGGCAGCGGGTTGACTTCGAAAGGCTGGTTGAACTCGGTGTTCCTCTCGAGGGTAAGATAGCCGTGGCTCGGTATGGTGGCCCATTTAGAGGTTTGAAGGTGAAGAACGCGCAGGGCTACGGCATGGTCGGGACGGTTATCTTCACCGACCCTGGTGACGATGGAAACGTGACCGAGGCCAATGGTTTTGCGGCTTACCCAGATGGTCCGGCAAGAAACCCTACGTCAGTGCAGCGAGGGAGTGTCATGTTTCTTTCTACGTATCCAGGGGATCCAACGACGCCCGGCTATCCCTCGAAAGAGGGTTCACCTCGTGCAGACCGCTCCCCTGTAGTGCCGCAAATCCCATCGATCCCGATCTCGTACCAGGACGCTATCCCTATCTTAGCGGCCCTTGATGGGCATGGAACGCCAGGCGACACTGTAAACCGGACGCGGTGGGTTGGTGCGCTCAACGTAACTTATAGTACCGGACCAGCTCCGGGGACGATGCTCAGCCTCAGCAACTTCATGGAGGATCAGTATACTGATATCTGGAACGTTATCGGCATTATAAATGGTACGAATGCCGATGAGACGATTGTCATTGGGAACCATCGGGACGCGTGGATCGTCGGAGGTGCCGCCGACCCCAATTCCGGCAGCGCAGTTCTCATCGAGCTGTCCAAGGCGTTCGGCAAGCTCCTCGAACAAGGGTGGAAACCGAAGAGGAATATTGTGCTGGCTTCTTGGGACGCTGAGGAGTACGGGCTAGTCGGGTCCACTGAATGGGTCGAAGAGTATATCCCCTGGCTGACAGAAACCGCCATCTCGTACCTGAACATCGACATCGGGACTTCTGGGCCGCATCCGGACATCGCCGCAACTCCGGAACTGCACACCATCGCTATCGAGACCATGAAGAAAGTTTTATGGAGGGATACTGGCCGTACCATGTACGACGAATGGTACGATGAATACCAGGGCGAGGTCGCCGTGCTTGGAAGCGGTAGCGATTACACCGCGTTCGTACACAATGGGATAGGCTCCGTGCGTAAAAGTATGAAGGCTGGATAGGACTTCGGCTGACGACGAGCAGATCGATATGGGTTCCGGTGGAGGACCGAACGACCCGATCTACCACTACCACTCTAACTTTGACTCCTATCACTGGATGGCGACGTACGGCGATCCGGGGTTCCTCACCCACAAGTCGATGGCCCAAGTATGACCAATCACCAGCCGTGTCCGCCACTATCCTACTAATTCTCCATGTAGTATCTGACTCTGTTGGCCTACAACCTAGCCACGGCCGACGTAATCCCGTTCGACCTACCCAACTACACCATACAGCTCGCGACGTACTACGAGGCCCTGACATCCACCATCAGCGCAGCGTCGGCGGATCTGGACCTCGGCCCGCTGCGCGACGCGATGTACGAATTCGCGCTCCGGACGACAGAGGTCCAGGCGCTGGAGCAACAAGCTCTAGCGGGCGCCGGCAGCAGCCCCGACCTGCTCACGGTGGTCAACCACAAGTACAGGGACTTCCAGCGCGGGTTCATCTCGCAAGGCGGGCTGCCGAACCGCACATTCTTCCGGCACCTGATCTTTGCCCCCGGCCTAGACACGGGTTTGTGTTTTGGTTTTGTTTTGATTTTTTCTCTACCCTCGCGATCGCCGTTGCGTAGCTTCTTCTTTTTTTTTCTTCTTTTTTTTCGTTGCGTCGTTTTATGGTGTCTTGCTGACATTGGCATGCATGCTGATGATGATGATAAATAGGTTACGCGCCGACGACGTTCCCAGGCATCACGGAGGCGGTGGAGGCGGGGAATCTGACCCTCGCCGCTGAGTTTGTTCGGAGGACTGCCGATGCTATTCTGGCGGCTGCCGATATCCTTAAGACGTAGAGGTGCCATTGGTAGCCAACCCTTGGGAACAGAGGTCGATTTAAGCCTTCGATTTGGGAACGCTAGTAATAACGGCATACAGCTTGCTCAGGCTCGGGATGGAGACGTATGATACTATGGACAATGTCACTGCAGCCCTTTGCTATGCCTTTATACGACACTGCCACCGTACAGGCATGACCGTAATAGGCAAAAGGCCGTGGAATTAATTCGCCCAATTACGGATATAATTCGAGATCTTCTCATAAGAGTTATATCGACTGCAGATTTCACGCTGATCAGCGACCATTTCCAACATTTATGCAATGAGCTGAGGGGCAATACAGTCATGTTAACGATGTTTAGTTGTCCCTAGAAGCGGATCGTCATTAGTGACAAGCCGACTTTAACGTCGGATGCCACCCCCGAACATTAATGAGTCGTACCCGCTACTACGTCATAGGGCAATTTTAATCCCCTGGTCAGGCATTTTCCGTGAATTAACCTTTCCGGGCTTTATACGAATCAGAAATTCAGTGTAGTAATAGCTTTAGACTTAACGCTAGAGGGTACCTGACAGGGTGCTAATATTCGGCCTGATACTCAGTAGGACAGGCGGATATCAACTAGCGCTCGATAGCAGATACCCCCCGAGCAAGAGGATTAATACTCCTTTCGTTACAAAATGACAAAGTCACGAAGAACCAGTAGCAGGATATAATGTACTTAACATGGTCGACGTAGATGAATCACCGAACGCTACGTTCCCCCTTAATCTTGCTTGGCCGTTTTACTACAAAGCCGTCTGAACTCGAGGAAGTACCCGACCTCGGACTTTTCCAGAACCTCTACACCACTGCCATGAAGAACCGTACAATGAGAACCAGGCGGCTAAATTTAGCTATTTACTATTTCTGCAGCTCCCTGAGTATCGCTTTCAAAGCTGCTACGCTATCCAGTAGTGGCCGTGATCTCACGATGCTGTTGTTGTTAAGACCACCAAACCAGTCTTGGATTCATCACCCTCTTCCGACTATTAGGATGATGCCCATCTAGATTTCTAGCATATGAGTGGTTCAGCTTCATAGCGAGGATTCACCCCCTATATCCCACGTGCCCTTCAGAAAACCACTCAAATCACCAAAAGTAAATCAAACTCTACATAATCGTGACAGAACTAAGAATCTTGGAACTATTTAACGGGCACTTTCATTACTTCTGAACCCTATTCAGGGTCTTTCTCCCCACTTACAAACCCATGACAGAAGTCCCTACAACCAGCATTATCGACCATGTCGGGCGAGGAGCATATCATCTCAATCGACACAACAAGGAAGAAATTTTTGAATATTTTCACTGGAGGCTGCAAATCTCCCACACCCACACTAAACAAGAAGGACGAATGGGGACACGTACAGCCCTCCAAGAGCAAGATTCACAATAACGGAATGATGTGGGTCCGGAAACGGACAGCGAGGGTCAGAAAATCCGCTATCCCAGAAAGAAAGACGGCGGAGGCAGCGACAGCAGCTCAGGCGGCAAAGGCAGCAGCAGCCCCTAGAGCAGTTCGCGAACCGCAAGCGCCTCAGGCTCAAGCAACAGATCAGGAGACTGACCTTTCTCCAGTAAGGATTTTACCAACATCTCTACCAGGCGTTTCCTTTTCTAACTCTGCTTGCGGACAATTGCAGGGTCTTGCCCAAGCTGTCGAACCTTGAAGAATAGACGCGACTACGTATAAGAACTATTCGCTATTGCAGGCCGTTGCGGCCCGTGTAATTTAATGGTTCGTGGAGTAGCTTTCTGCGTTTCAAAGATAGATGTGGTGGGAGGTTATTTTACTGCAATAACCCCGAGCCCTTACGTTCACACGGCGGTCTTGGACATGAAACGCCGTGGGACGGCTGTCATGTTAGGCCATCGGGCGTGTCTTCTTGAATAAGCGGAGGTATTGGGGGAGGCGGATTAGGACCGGCAGCAGCCTGGTAGTTCACCATTTCGGTCTATATCGTCTATGTTCTTTTATGTCGAGTACAGGTAGCAGGGTTGTTCATTTGGCTGCAAATAGGGGCTGCATTATATAGGGGCTTCATCTAGACAGCAGCTACAATCCTAATTGGTCGCTAATCTCTCAGCCACTGTGGCTTTAAACCTCCCACTGCTCTTGTAGGACTACCGCTGTCATGATATATCCATCGCAGTATTTTCACTGTGTTATGCTATGAGTACCTATGCAGCTTCATACAAGGGAAAGCACTGGGCAAGACTGGGCGTATCACTCCGTACCTTACCTCTAGCTTGTTCCCCCCCTAATTCTAGGGGGCCTATGCCTTTTGGATACGCGATTTCGACATGAGAAGTCTATGCTACCAATTTACGAAAGTATCTTGGAGCTCGAGCAATAAATGGGAAACAAACCACAAGTTGCTAGTCGACGATTCTAGGAGCTGATGGAACCCTGTTTGCGAGTTGTCAGGAAAGTCATGAATCACCTAATTACAAGTCAGTTTTCTTTTAGGACAAGGCCTCTGAAGTACGACGCAATGCTAAAACAGTAGAAGACGGGGAAAAAACTATAGAATCATAAGACTAGACAGGTGTAGTCAAAGCCTCTATCGCCTTTGCTCGAAAGTCATTAATGGAGGACGCTGGAGGTATATTTCTGAGGTATATTCTATTTCCAAGAGCTTAATTAGGACCTATATCAAAGTAGACAGCGGCAAACCTGACGATATGTCTTCAGATATAGCCATATCGGGGCCTCCGCCCAAGGCTGACCGTGGCTGGCGTTTCTGGGTGCGTGGACTACCGCAACACTCTCCATCAACCTGGCTCCTTTGACTAATCCAAGGAAACGGACTAGGCCGTCCTCATATAACTAATGATCATGTCGATGCTGTCAGCCTTGGACGCCTCGGCCATCTCTACTGCCATGCCCTCGATGGTCGTAGACCTCGGTACAAGCGTTGGCTACATATGGATCGCAAACGCCTACTTTCTCACCATAACCGCCTTTCAAACCTCTTTTCGGCCAGACATCCAGTATCTACGGTCGCCGCAGCACCACACTCACTGCTGTCTTCCTGTTCGCGGCCGGATCTGCCGTGGCTGGTCCCGCACCAAACCTCGGCACATTAATTGCTGGCCGTGCCATCAAGGGTATGGGGGATAGTGGCATCAAAGTCACGATCGATATCGTTGTCAGTAATCTCCTACCTCTACTGGAGCGGCCCAAACACATCGGTGCTATGTTTATGGCATGCACGGTCGGCCTCGCGGTCGGCCCCATCATCGGCGGCTCGCTCGCCGAACGTGTCTTGTGGAGATGGGTCTTCTGCTTGGACTTTCTGGTCGCGGCCGTTGGCTTCGCTATGTTAGCCCTATGCTTAAAGGTCTGGTATAACAAGGACACGACGCGGAGCTCGATGAAGCGCGTCGACTTCGTGGCAATTTTTTTCTTATCGCTTCCGTCGTCGCGATACTAGTCGCTTTGACGTAAGGCGGCGTCGAATACCTTTGATCCTCAGTTTCGTCGGCATGGCTGCCTTTTAATAATACGGGTGATAGGTAGCGTACCAGACCTACTATACCTTGCGGCTATTCTCCAATTGTCACAGAATAGGGGTAGCTTGCTTAGTCATCAAGCCCCTATATCGTGTTAAGCTCCCCGCACTAACCGTTGTTTCCGGGGCTCCCACATTCTGCATAGAGCTTTCTAGCCGCTGATCCTAGAGCCATTAGAGAAGTATGACATGACAATCTACACTTCCCACACCTTATGCAACCTTTTCTAGCAATCAGCCTAACTATGACACCAATATAATAACACTCGCGCATTTTAAGCTGACGTTCATCCATTTTATTCTGGTGTACTAGTAAATCTACTTGCTGCCTGTTTACTTCCAAACGTACTGAAAACACCCCCAACCCCCCAAAATTATTACATAGTCTTTACCGTAATTACCGACATAGAACTTCCAAGCTTGGCCATTACCGCCCCTGGCAGTTCCCCGGTGTAGGCCTTTTCGCCATCGTGTCAGAGAAAGTGGGGAAAGTACAGAGTGAAAGGCAGAAGAAGCAACCTAGCTGGCATTTCGCAGTATAGGTAGTAATTAGATGACCATTAATGCCTGTCTTTTCCTAACTACTCGGGGGCGAAGCCCCCCCTACATATACACAAACCAGGCCCTCACTGGTGGGGCACAGGGCCCTAGAAAGGGGGTCGCACCTTGGCCCCTGACACATCGCTTAAGAGCTTTTCTTTCGGTTCGACCAAATCTCCACGACTGCATACTGGGCGGGGATTTAGAACATTAGGGCCGTTAAAGTCGGGATCCTAAAAACCACGACCCTACCAGCCATCCAGGCCGCGCCCCCCGAAGCCAATGTTGCGGTCACCGTAGAAACCGGGGATTCGTATGTTGCTTCGGCGACGTGTAGGGCGTGGCTACCCCAAGCGTAATCTTCAATTCGAAAGTCAACCAGCTGCTCTTCGACTGCCAGACCAGAATATGTGGAGAATGCTTGACAATGGAAAGGCTTATATTTGGCGTCCAGTAAGTTCATCACCTCGCTGAAAAACGACCCGGCCCTCAAGGCTGCGGTCAAGGGCAGATAGCGACGGTCTTTCGCGGTGCTGGCAGGCCTGCATCGGCTTCGGGCTTCTTGGCTTCCTCATCACCATGGTGGTCGAGGAAATATTCCTGCGCACGGAACTAGAGACGGAGTTTGGGTTGGATCAGGGCGAGAAGCATCCGCTCGAGGAAAGAACTCAAACTCGTTCACCCGGTGATGGAGGCCAGGGAGTATCAACTGAATCGATGAAAGAGAGTGTCCCTCAGGATGTCAATCAGAGGACCATGAGCAAAGGACTCCGGGGGCTTCGTAGATTGGATCATTCATCTAGACACGGAGTGCATGATTTAAGTCCGCAGGCGAAAGTGTCATCAGCAGGCATCCATAGTGAACGTAATATTCAGGTCCTCAATCAAATAATTATTACTCAGCAACTCTTGTTCTCATTCAGCCCCGGCCACGTTCGCACCCGCCATCAAGTCATAGCCATAATGAAGCCCAAAAGAGAGCACACCATGCTAGGTAAACCCGCCACCAGCCCACACACAACATCCATGCCCAGCCAGCCGGCCATGGCCGTGCAGTTGTCCTTGCCTTTATCCGCATCCACCTTTCCCTCGTCCATGACGACCCCGATGAGCGCCAGATCGCGCGACGCGAAGGCGAAGCGCAGGGCGTTGAAGATGACGCCGGCCAGGTATAGGCCGGCCGCCAGGCGGCTGCTCTGGGACGATGCTCCTGCTCCTCCCGGAGACGAGAACTTGGAGAGCTCCAGCCCGCCGTCCCGGAAGGTCAGATTCGCGATCGCGGTCCTGTTGCTCAGAGAGTAGAACGACACCGTCATGGCCATGCTGTAGACGCCGAACGACTTGACGTGCGCGCGCAGCAGCCGGTTCGCCTGCGAGCGCAGCGGCGCCGCGGGCGTCCCGAAGGGCTCGAAGCACATCCCCTCGCAGAGGTCATGGACAGCGGGGCCGTGGATGAGAGCAGGAGTGCAACACGCAGGAGGAGGCCGCCCGGTGTTGCTACCATTGTAGGTGAGGTACTGCTGGGGCTGGGTGTGATGATGGTGATACTATAAAAGGTTGGTGGTGAGGGACCTGGATGATTAGGATGTCCATGGCTGGAGAGTGGATATACCTAGAGTATGGTCGAGCAGCTCCAGTAAATAGGTAATGTTACTGTAGGTAGGTAGGCATGTCTGCTGGTGGTCTTTCCCGTTACTGACCAGTGGACGCTCCAACTAACAGCTTGCATGGCCGTTGCAACTTGAGGCTCTAGGTTCCTATTAATAGTGTAAGTTGGGGAAATATTAGCCAGGGTGACGGAGAGCCTGCATCTCAAGCGTTATCAGAGCGCCTCCCCGTTTACACTTCAAGATGGCACGGCACGAATTGCGCCAGTGCTCCCCTAAAGTAGACGGGTATAAAGACTATAGGATTAAGTTTGTTAATACTGTACCTAAGGGGTGCCCGGTAGTTTGCAAAGTCCTCCAGGGAACTAGTAGTTGAGCTGGCTAAAAACACTTCTCCCAGCCGTATCCGACGAAGGGGCGAAGTGGCAGCACGTCAACAGTTTTCTAAGAGTGGATTACCAATCGCCATAAATTGCACAATCAGAGAGTATAAAAACCATTCGAGTCTCTTTCCTAGGGAGAGCGATAACGCCAAGTGCCAAAACTGTTGTGACTAGTGTTATTGAACCTTTCGTCAGATAAATATCAATAAAATAAACAATTATTAAATCTAAGGACAAAGAGATAGGTTAGGCTTGGGGGTTACGTAACGACTTACGGGAACCGGTAAACTGCGGTTGAGTTACTTCGACCCCTGCCGAGAACTCCCTGCCTGGGAGCTCCTCCGGCAACAACCTTAACGTCACTGCCCCGTCCCCTCCCCGACAAGGCGCACCAAGACGTCTGCGAGCTCTTCGGGGATACTGGCAAATGCACTGTGCCCGCCGCTGACGCTGACCTGCTTGAGATCTTGGCCGCAGGCAGCTGCAAGTTCTTTCTGGTGCTCGGGCGGAAACAGGGCGTCACCCTCGCAGACGATGAAGGTCTTAGTAATGGCGACTTCCGGCACAGCAAAGTCGACGCCGGTGGTGAATGCTTCGTACGAGCAGGGCACCAGACTGTCGAACGTGGCCTGGGCCTTGTCCGGGGGGAAATCATTGTACAGCAGATTCTTGGCCTTCTCATTGACGAAAAGCTGCTTCTGTTGTCCCCATCCCACGTCAAATTAGCTTGGAAAGATTTTGCACTTTGCGACCCCCCACGAAGAGCAGGACCTGAGGGTATCCCGGGGGGCGGGTTGGGAAAAGGGGGAGGGAGGGGGGGTTACTCACGCGGCCTGCCTCGAGCTCGATGACCTCATGCCACGGCAGCCAGCTGCCACCAGAGACAGTGAGGACGCTCATGCCCCTGGCCGGCATGGCAAACCCGCAGAGGAAGATGAGGTGGCTAAAGCCACCCCTTTTTCCTACAGCACGTCGATCTTCCACGCCGTTGCCCCGGGTTGCGATACACGCCGGGATGCCGCCGTATGAGTGGCCGACGAGGACGACACTTCTGCCCTGATCGAAGAACGGTGTGGCGGTATCGAGCAGCATGGCAACGTCGGCATCCCAGCTCATGCTCGTCTTTCCTGGCCCCATGGTGACGAGTTCAGGGACGAGCACCTCGTACCCGCGGGCTTCGAGCGCATTTTTGAGAGGGTCATACAGAATTGGCGGATGCCAAGCTCCGTGAGCCAAGAGAATGACAGGATTGTCCATTACCATGGTTGTTGCTGCGAGTATCGAGCGGGCATAATCCGCTAGAATTGAAGGTGCGGCGTAGCTGAGGTGAGGCTGGGTTGAGGGAAATGGCCTCATCTCCACGTGAAGCTATCAATTTATAATACTACCCTAACGGGTTGCGCCTACAGCGTGGGTACCAGACCAAGCTCCTGAGAGGTGGTAAAGGATGCGGCGCAGCGGACAGGTGAGCCAGAAAGTAAAAGAAGCCGACGTTGTATTATCTACAGTACCCCCGCAGGTGCGCAACTGCGGTTATATGCTCCGAGATATGCACTCCACGCATGTGGGAGAGTCTTGCAACCAATTCTGTTTGGTGTGGTTATGTTAGTTGTCAAGTTCCGGCAGATGTGGCACCCGTTGGATTCCGAGCCTCACCTCTTTATACTATGCCTTCGCCTCGGTCAGAGGAGAATTCCAACCAGGTTGCTCACTTGGCAAATAAAACATGTACTGCTACGTAACGACCGCTGGGCGCCTGTATTCAGTAACTCCTCGTCGCTTACAAGTCGACCCAGAAAGCAATCTTCGTACGTACTTACTTCGTAGTACGTGGACGCATCTACAGTTGCAGGTACTCGAGGCTGGAGGCGGGCACTTTCTTACCATATTTACTGCTTCCGAATCTGTTATGCGATTTCCGGGTATCCTTGTGCCGCGGACGCAATCCGTATCGAAGGAATGCTAACTGCATTGAAAGCGGATTTTTCAGGAAGGGGTGGGGGTTCTGAAGATGGATACCAACAGGGGTCTGGGCAATGCACATGCATCCGTGGGAAGCAATCCCAAGAAGAATGACAGTCGCTACACCTGGTCGATAACCTGCTGCCGGCGCCCTTGGTCGAGCGAACCTTATACTTACAGAACATGCATCGAACCGTACTGCGATCAGCTTTCAGGGGCGCAACCGGCAAATGCCCGCATAGGTAGCCTTTTGTCAGTTTCCCGACTGTAAGTGATTTTCCAAAATTAGGGATAATACCTACATCAACGCCTCTATTCTAGGAATGCAATCACAAGTCCATTACCTGTGAAGATTTTGCTTGGCTGCGCCGGATACTCCTGCATGACGTACACCTGCCAGTCTGAGAAATTCCAATCAATATCTCAAGGCATAGCTCGTGGGCGTTACACAATAATCTAAAATTGCCTTCACGGAGGGTTGCTGTCATGGGTAGTTGACGGGGAACATCTTCGTCGTTCTGACCAATTGTCTCGTAGCCAAGCCTGCAAGGGTGAATGGCTTTCCAATGCATGCTTGCACATTACAACAAACGGATCCGGCAGCATGGTAGACTTAAGGTCTGTTGGTATGTTAAGTACTTAGATAGGGGCCATGTGGGGATGGTCGGCTCGGTGACCAGGGTGGATCGTCATATCAAGCACCACAGTCTGTGTCCAGCCTTATTGCAACACTGCACAGTTGTGGCACGTCGCCAGGCGTTTTCATCCGCCATTTATATACCAACGTTATTGAAGGACCTAGCAATAATGGCGCTGTGGTCTTGCTACATCGCAGAGATGTCATTTCGCTGAGCCGCATGAATACATTGACCGGGGTGGTATTATGGAATGCATGATACTCTTTGGAGTGAAACCTTGAGACTTCGCTACCCAACCATGCAACAAAGCACAGGCCCAATTCCTAAAGTCTACCAGACTCATCACAAACGAGAAGTTTCAACCATTCCATACACGTTCTTGGATCGTTCAAATCGGTGTTGGCCACAGCCGAAGGATCCGAGGCCACTTGTAGAGAATTCTCTATTCCAGACGGCGCGGCTGAGGGAGACTTAGAGCATTGTATGTGAGCAAGACGGCATGAAGAAGAGCGTCATCAACATTATGAGTAAAGGAACGTAAGTTCGAGTGTAATTTATGCGCGTGTGCTTTATACAATGCTGTTTCTCACAAGGCCAGCCGGCGTCCTTTCTTGAACAGTTCCACCCTCAATACCCCTGGTTGACGAAAATTGCCGTAAACAATCGTACCTGCTATTTAACTCCTTCACTTTGACCCAAATTGTTGTAAAGAGAGCACAACAGGGAACGGCGCGGGCCCTATTGCCATGGCGGAGAAGAAGGCTCAAAGTGGGTGGAAAGCTGGACAAGCAGCCGTCCCGACTCGGGGGAGAGGAGACTCAAGGCGAAGGGAACACTGGACAAAGAACCCTACCGACATGGGAGAGAAGGAGCTAAAGGCGGACGCCAAACTCGAACTGCTAGATAAGGTGAAGGCTGCGGAAATAGTGCAAGGGACGTTGACATGGCTCCCTCTCATAAAAGAAATCCCAAATACCTATCCAATCCAAAACCGTTGCTGTTGTGGCCAAAGCCTGCCAGTGATAGGCACCTATGCGCCAGATTTCATGTGCGGTTTTGCCCCCAAGCAACCTCCCCCGTCTTCCTTCCTGGCATGTCTTTGGTATACACTTGTTCCACCCAATACAGGGGCAGACCGTTTACACGCTTTGTCTGATGAGTAATAAGTGCTGAAATATGCAACCACGACACTTGCGCTACCTGCGAAGTCTGGCACTTATCAGGCGCTGATGCCCCGATCTTGCTTGACAGGGACGGCTTTCAGAGGAATCGTATCCACGTCGTCCTGGGCGCCGGACTCGGCATCGGGCAGCCTCTCAAAAGCACCTTCTCCGTCGCTAGTGGTCATCTCTGCTCCGCCCCTCGTAGTACGGAAGAATATGCGCGGGAAGCCGGATCAGACGGAACCACCAATTGTCACAATGCTGTGTTGGTTTTTCAAACTTGATCAGACCGTTACTGTCCGGATATGAGCTGGGGAAGCCAAGTACCCGGCCAATTATGGCGATAAGAAGTCTTAGAGGGGGGATGGATGCAGAGACAGTGCCTATGGATGGTTCGACGACGGTCCATATATTGGCATCGTTCGTCTCCACTGGTAACGTTGCCATTTGTCCTTCTCCTAGCAGTCTGGCCAAGGCCAGCACTCATGGGCAAAATCCGCCGCAAGGCCCTCTTGCATAATATCGAAGAGGACCTTCAGCCTGATGATGCTGATGATGAGCATGCTGATGATGAGCACAAGGCCGCCGAGTAAGAAACGACGACGAGACTAATCTTCTCGCCGCTGTTCACTTTTAGTGGTAGACTTCGTACACAGGAAGGCAGAGGACAGCCAGGTCCGTGACTACGTTGGGGATATTGTTCCCCAAAAAGAACTTGTCCGTGCTCATGCATGTCTCCGTGGTGACGGCCTTATCCTAGGCGGAGGAATAGGGAAACACTGGAAGAGGACGACAGTCTAATGGAAAGAAACCACATCGCGGCAATGGGTCCCAGCACCATAATCCCCCACTTTACGGCCAGAGTGGGAAAAGTGCGGTGGTAGCCTGGCTGTGAAAGGGAAAAGTTGAATAATCCACGTGCTGTCGTCCGGGCGGCTACCGCGTTCTCATACATCCTCAGCTTTAAGGGGCATTCTAGAATAAATTGAGCTGATCAAAATTGGGTGCCAGTCCCTCCAGTAATTAGGTACACATGACATGATAGACTGATTGTCAAGGAGACGGAAGAGTTGGTACCCTTCCCTTAAGAGAATACCATCTTCTCCCTGGGCAGGATTTTTATTGGGATTGCTACCGCTCCTGTTAATAATCGATCTTTGCGACTCTACTGTACCTATTCCTTGATCTTCCGCATCCCTCATCCGAAAACACGGATCTGTTTGAGCCATGGACTTCTTGACAAGGATCTCCCGGGAGCCATTTTTGACCAACTGGTCCTGGCCCTGGCGGATTATCCTCTGGACAAACTCACCAACTCCGATCCTCTATCTCGAAAGCTTTGTGCAGGATGGAAGCGAAGTCAGTGGCGGCAGCGGTGCCCAGATAGTTGATGAGTCGCGTTCATATTGAAGCTTATTCTGTCGGTATGTTCAATAGCGTATCAAACCTATAAAGCGAGCAAAATGTATTGTAGTATGACTTGAGCTCCCTCTAATCACGGGGGCCAAATCGCCCCGGAGCGCTTCGTCGTCACCGGATAGACCCGCACTGGCACCCTACCACAACGTATTGAAGCCCGGTGCGACCCCTGCGACGAATGGTTCCCGGCAGCTCATTACGGCTTCCAGACCTCCACAAGCCGCCGCACCTGACCGTTCACGGAGGCGGCAAGGTGGCTTGCGCCCGGCCCAGGGGAACACCGTCATTGACGATGGCAACGATAGCCGCCGTCATCTACAAGTCAGAGATGAGAAATTTCCCCAAGAGAGTCAAGGCTCAACCCGGTGCCATGTTTCATCCGCAGAACTCTTCGCTAAGCAAGTCTATTGTTTGCGTATGGGCAACAAACACATGCAAGTGCCATCTTGCAGCCTCGTCTCCTCTCTGAATAGGTCCAGCTAACCGCCACCCCTATAAACTCGACGGGATTTATACCAATGCCCCTCTGACCATTCCTAGTTGCATAAATCAACACACTTTGGCTTAAAGTACTATCATGATCGAGTTGGGGGCCTGAGTGGAGCACATCGAATGCGGAGGGTAGAGGCCAACGTGACGGGATAATTATCATGGGCATTACTTCCCTTTTCAGAGTCCGTGATTCAGCATCGCTAGCAGTTGTCATCACAACCACAATTTCCCCGGAAGTCTATGAGAAGTATAAGAGAGCACCAAAGCATGGATAGCAGGCCTAGCCCCTGAGTAGCCGGGGCAAGATCCTTGCCGTCAACCTCCCCCTCCCCCATTGAGCCCCGGACACGTCAGCACTCTATCCGTCTCCTTCGGAACTGTGAACACTGGTAGCGAGAATATTCCATGCAAAGGAAATATTTGCGTGTTGCGGGTCATAGTTCAGGACGATATTCCACTACAAAACCATAAGCCTCTACGTACGCAACGCCATCTTCCGTCTCGCCGCCTTGGCTAGAAGTACAATAATCGAGGAGATGCTAGTGCGAGCACTCCCCTCACGTAGGGACAGGACAATCCATTGTATTAGCCTTACTATATTTCGAACTATGTTGTACGGCTTCGCGTTCGTGAGTGGTGGGGTAGGGCGTCCCCGTCATATTCTGGAGAATACCAGCTGGTTCTTTCTTGGTGTTTAGGGAAGATGATTATATCCAGCTAGTCGCGTTGATGTCCAAAGGACGCCAGGGAGTGGGCCAGCATAGGTACCTCGGATCGACCAAGTGAGCAAATGACCATTCCATGCCTTAGTACGTTAGCGCCGCCCTGCGCCTTGCTGGATCGCAACTCGAGCCAATACGTCCGCTGAAGGCCTCGCATCACTTAAAATCTGTCAACTTTCGCTGAATTGTTGTATCCACCTCCCGGCGTAGCTTTTCCGGAAACTATACTCCCCGGGGCCAAAATACGGCCGTTATTCTCGCGGTGTAATAGAGCCATCACACCTCCAGTCATCAATGAGCGACGAAACCGCGTACTCGCAGCGGCTCCTCCTCAAGCCCACGATACTGTGTTATACAAAAGAACCCCTCTTCTCAGCAGTCAGGCTAGTCATCAAAATCGATCTGGTTGGACTTGAAGAAGTAGTCGTCCGGGGCCGGCGGGATGTCGAACCGGGCCGGCGCCCTGAACACGAAACGCTCCCAGCTGTAGCCCCGCTGCTTCTCCTTCACCTCTCCGTTGTCATCCTTGACCTGCTTGTACAGCTTCGGGTCGAATTTCTGCACCTTAGCCCACTCGTAGATCATTTGACGGATGTAGCACGCTTCGGCCGCGGGGGTCATGTAGCGGTCGCGGAACGTCCGTCTCGTCTCCTCGGCGATCCGCTCTGCCTCGTCCTGGTGCTCCAGGTAGTAATTCATTATATCATCCAAATCGGACCAGTCATTCTTCGCGGGAATGTAGTTCTGAAAATTGAGTATTGTTAGCGCAAGGATCCCGCCTCAAGGTCGAACTCAAGAGCCCGACACTGGACATACCTGGTTTGGTCCATCCGGAGTAAGAACCGAGTAGAAGTGAGCGGTGTAGTTGAGTGGATTATGGATTATAATAGCCGAGTTGCAGTTCACCAAGTTCCGCAATCGACCGCTCCACGAGTTTCCCTCGGTGTGGACTAGGAACTGCCACTTGCAATGTTCCTCCATTTGGACGGGATGGCCGAGTCCGCTGTCCCACCGGATCTCCTCAATATCACTCCACGGCTTGTCCTTTGACACCTCGATGAGGCTCTTCCGAACCTCACTGATCTTCTGTCCGACGTTGATCTGGCCTCTCCACAGGGCCTTCTTCGTCTTCTCGCTGAATGGCATCAGGTACTTCTTCGATCTCTCCCTGAACGCTCGGTAACCGCCGACCGTGTCCCAAAACGACGAGGCCCAGCCGTTGAAGTCAGGCATCACCCAAGTGTCGTTGTCCGTCACCTGTCGAGTCCAGGCCCATGCTACTCGGCCCGGTCGCCGAGGTTCGGGATTGGGATGGTCCATTCTGTCGAGAGTGAATTCTATGTTGGGAAGCACGCTGGGATCGGGTATGGCGGTGATGGCTCGGTAGATCATGCTGCCTCCCTGGAGGTAGCGCGCCCGGTCGACAACACCTTGTTTTTCGCCGACAACGTAGAGCTATATGTAGGGAGCTCATGATTAGCCTCGGAGAGCAAGCGGTATACACACTTCGTATTAATATACTCACGTCGCCATCATATATAAGCATACGAATCTGACCATGGGCCTTGTCGGGTTCGTTGATCCATAGTTTGATCTGATCTTCCTTAATACCTCCTTGAGAGGCATGCCAGTCTCGTGCTCTCTCGATCTCGGCATACTGCAGAGGAAACGCCGCCTGGTCGAAAGCATGTGAGCATTCAATTCCGTTGAGTGAACCCGGGGATCTACAGGGGAGGGGGGAAGAATCGCACCTTGCATTGCTCTTGGCTCAAGCCTAGATTGCGCTCGTCGCGTTTCCAGTCGAACTCCCAACCATCGCTCAATGTCGTCGTGGGCGCATGCGATGACGCGGACTTGGTCGTCGATGCGGACGGTGATACGGGCTTCGTGGTCGTGGGTGATGATGCGAAGGTGTCTTCATCCTCCCATGATGTGTCTTTCGATGTGTCTTGACCTCCCGCCGACCCGTATCCCAAATTCGACGCGAGCTTGGTGGGCGAGTACTCGCTCTCTTGCAGAGCTAGATATATCAGAATTATGGTGAGGACGGAGACGACGCCGATGGTCAACACCTTTCCTCTAACGTTGGCCAGCATTGTAACGGGTACCTAATGTAGGTTGGCGGGCCGTGCCAGACCCGGGGGAATATAGAGTTTTCGGGACGGTCGAGTATGCAGGTTCGAAGTACTTCGGTAAGCGAGCTTGCATAGGAAAGAAAAAGAATGATTCGCCATCTAATTCCGGCTCATCTCTAGGCTAAGGTTACTGGCCTAAATGCGCTTCAGGCAAATAGGGAAGATGCGATGACTGAGTAAAGTACACCGTAAATTAGGGCTCTGGGGGAATCATTTGAAATTGGAACTTTTTAATAACCTGAGTACGATTTTACGTGGATTACTCACAGGAGGGAGGGAGCGCGTTCTCCTTATCTTCAATACATGACATGTGAGTATCTCGGAGCCGCAGCATTGGTGTAAAGAACGGCCAGGGTTCCATAGCCGTTACATGCGGTCAAGGTACAGCAGGTTAAGGCATCTTCCCCCACATTAGATGTGCAACTCGTCACTACCCTCGGCAGCCTCGTGCTGACAGGATCATCTCATCTCGGTTGCGTCCGGGTACGTACATTCGTCTCTGATACGTAAAGTAGGTACCCATGGTCCATGAAGAGGCAACTGTGCTTAAGATTAACGCAGGAACGCTGGCGGATGAAGCTGATATACGGGCACCAATTTAATGCGTGGTGCAGTACTACGTGCATGTGTATATACGCATATGAAGTACCCCGGTGAGATTAGCGCACTGTAGGGAGATTAGCGTACTGTGGGAACGAGTGCCTTAGTTAGCGCAGGAACGACAGCATCTAGAACCTCCAAAACCCGCAAACGAGGCAAGTCCATGCTGGTGGGTCAGCCCTGGTCGCCATCGCTAAGCTTACCTGGGCGCCTTAACCCATATACCGTGATACCCACCAGCTGTCACGCATCAGACTACAGTAGTACTACTACGACAATGCCTCATGATGACTGTGATTGTAACCAATGAATGGGATTCGCAGTACAGAAGACCATGTGTGTAAGGGCAGCATTCGCTCTACCCGGGCCCAGAGACGGATAGGATTTTAATGGGTACCGCGGCCGCGTAAAAGAGCGTCTTCTGCTGTCGCATCGGCTTGGCCTGGAAGCCCAATTCTTCGACTGAAAATCTGCGGCTGACTGGTGCGACGGGGTGGTCAATATTTTACGTATACTTCACCGGCGGGTGGAGCATTCCGGCACTCACGGCACTCGCTCCTAAAGGATTCGAACGTATTGACGTTCCGGACAACCCCGCTGATGAGGACGCGCAGCCCAGGCCGGAGCTCGAACAGCTGGTGGATCGTCGTTACGAGGGCTTTGATAGCCACTTTGTCGTAGGTCTGCGCATAAGATTAGCGATATGAACGAGAGGAACCCATTCGCGTCCGGCCTACGATATCTGCTCCGATCACGACGTCGTACGGCCTGGCCTTGCAGTCTTGCTTGACCCATGTCGCTTCTAGGTTAACCCCCCAACTTAGAGTCCTCGCCACCACGTGCTGGTCGCTTCTCAGGCCATTTAAGACGATATTCTCTTTGAGCGCTTCAACAACGCTCTCGTCACCGTCTGTCGTCGTGACGTGGCTTGCTTGCAGGTGCTTAGCACACAGGATAGACAGAAACCCGGTCCCAGCACCGAGCTCGAGGATGTCCTTGCCCTTGACTAGTTCTTTGCCGGTTTCTGTTAACAGATACGAGGCGAGGTGGAGAGAACCTTCCCAAGTTCGAAACCCCGTTATTCTTGAGCCCGATATCAGGTACCGGCGCTCGAGCAGTGTGACTGTTGGCTCACTCGGAGCATCCTGGTTGACCCTGCCATTCTCCGGAATGCAGGTGAATGTTACATATGAATCTAACTTCTCCTGGGTCGCTTCTAGGTAGCCATCCCGGAGTGAAACCAAACATGACATAAGACGTTCAGATACCCCCTGACTCCAAGTAACCGTCAGCTCCGGGGATGGCGCAACGACAAGGTACACTCGTTTCGGGGGGGGAATTAACCTACATCTCCTTCTCCATTATTGATCGCTCGCTGGATCCTCGACAGCAGTGCTTCCAGTACTCTGATCTGATATCCACTCGGAGGCAGGCGGGGATTGCGGCTCACATCGAATAGATGCTTGTATAACCATGTCTGCGCATCCAAACTTCGAATGAGCTTCTGGGGCGGCCAGGCAAGGAAGTCTGGCTCAAAGAGCTGCAAGTACTGCCGCCGAAATAACAGCAATGACGGATCTACGTCGCACTCCGGCATGATTCCCGCGTTAAACTCGCAGCGATGGGAAGCAGCGCTCCCTTATGTCTGGTTCTACCGGTGCCCCACGTTTTCTAGGGCGGCATCAGCGATGATCACGACAATGCAAATGAAATGACCAAATTAACCACTCAGACAATATTGTCTTGGATCACCTCAATAAACGGTTGCGGCTTACGCCAGCCGAATATAGACGTCCCGGGATGAGTAGAATTCACAGTGAATTTCAATACGACTAAAGCACCAAGCGCTAATAATGATGGCCCACCAGGTAGGTAGGTACCTTTGCTAAAGAGCGCCAATTGGCATAGTCTAACTGAGCAGCTGGCTCACAGCTGGGCTGTCCGACCGGGTACATCGGAGAACATTAGAAAGGGACCCGGCACCTAGGTAATATATCCCACATGCATCTTGCATACATTTCTTCTGTACCAGTTTGCAATTTGCCCGGCACCCTTCTTGGATGCATGCGAGAAGAGAGCCGGCGCACCGAATGTACAAGTTACTTGAGTAGAGCACCCCAAACTTTCATAACGATGTAACAATCCGCCAAGTATGATGGGGGTGTCGGAATCCCATTATTCCAGGCGCTGCCGCTTTGAATCAGAAAATGCGATGGTGTCGGACTCGCTCACGCGCGATAGACTGCTCCTGGTGCTACTCTCGTCCGTCGGCTGCTCCATGGGATAGGCATTCTTCGCAGGATCCCAAGTCCCGGCACCATGGATATCCGCATCGGTCCACCCGCCCTCGGGCGGCTTCTCCACGTCGATCTCCTCGGTGACGCAGGGGCCGTACTCGCCGCTCGAGAGCCCCGCATCATCATCTGCCTCCGCATCCGCGGCCGCGTTAATACCGCCCTCGGCCTCGGGCCCGTCGGGGCGGCGGGGCCGGTTCTAGGGATCCGAGGGCAGCGACGGCAGCTTCCCCTCTCGGCGGTCCGCGAAGTTCCGCACGGCCGGGTGGTTCGTACAGAGAGCGAACATGCGGGACCCGTGCCAGTCCTCGACGAAGTGCTCGAGCTCCGCGCCGCGGAACACCACGCAGCCCCCGGGCTTATAGCCTACCTTCAGGCTCAGCTGCGGGAAGCACAGGTCCCCTCCTGCACCTCGTCATCGTTAGTATCTAATGCGCCCTAGCTGTCACTAATCAGCCCGGGTGAAACAAGTAAGTCATCGCTCACCGGTATAATCGCCCAGCGGGACCAGGCTTGCGAGTCCTTGGCGGTCACGATGCCGCTCGGTGAAGTTGACCCCGAAGACGACCAGCGTCACCCAATTGGGGCGCGATATGGCCATTCTCGTTGTGCGTAGGCAGGGCACTGAATGCCTCGATACAGATCTCGTACTCGTCGCGGGCGAGGTGCTTCATGAGAAAGCGGGCCACCTCGGACGAGATGCCGAGGACGCCAAATTTGAAACGGGGAAACACATCGATGGCGAGATTAGCCACGAAGGCCTCGGATGCGCCTCGCTGGAGCGACGACTCTGGGGTGCGATAGACGACTTCGGGCTCTGGTGACCTTGTTCCGCCCCCATCTCCTAATGGACGACACACATCTGCCGCTCTTTCAGCTCCTTCGGCGTCATGGCCAACTCCATATTCAGCTCCGGGTGCGACCGGAGAATGAACTCATCCCTAGAGTGCCACGCTGTGCTGGGCCATGCAAGGGGTGGTATCGCCGCTCACTGCTTCGCTACAGCGGTCACTTTCTCCATGAGGACTATGCCGAACAGACACTGGAAGAGCCGTGATACCTAACAAAGAATAAGGTCTCCATTGTAGTCCAGGAGCACGACCAAGTCTTTCTCGATGTGCTGGTAGATGGCGGGGTCGCTGGCCGTGGCGTTGTCTCGGGGATGTTCATGAAGTAGTCCGAAGTCAATGGGGCGTCTTCCGCCTTGATCTTAGCGAATATTGGTTGTAGATCCTCCTCGGCATTCTTTGAGAGCCCCCTTAGCTTGTCCCGTGCTTGTTTGTCGTTTTCCATCCAGAAGAAACGTATGTCCTGCTCGCACAGTTTGTACCACTCCGTCTCTTCCCCCCTCCCTGCGGCGTTTTCTTCGTCACTCGATAATAACCCATGGGCGGGGTGTCCGTTGAGAGGATCCTCTTAGCCATCAAATAGTTCCAGATACCTTTGCCCATCAGCTCTCCAACAGCATTCATTTTTGCTGTGGACTTTGCCTCAGTTTCCAGGGCCCCGCTGATGCTTAGTAGTAGGTGTTGGAATCTTGAACATGATACCTCTGAAATGAGAGACGCGCACGGTTCCACCGTTTGTCTCGAACTCCACCGTCTTCTCTGACGTGTCATCGTGTAACGTGACTACATTCGTATCCCATCGAACTGGCCGCCCAAAAAGGAGGCCTTGATTGTCTTCAGGAAGTTTGCTAACGATGACCTTCTCTTCGTCTTGGAGGACAAGCTCGGCCTCGGAGAACCTTGGGAAGCTCTGGTAACATGAGTCAGACATCTATCTTTATGAAAATCTCCAAGCCAGTGCACACCCGAGCTCTGTGTACATCTGACGTGTGGGAGATGTTACCCGCATACTTGAACGTCTCCCCGTATCTGCCCCCTGGGATGTGCTTGACATCTTTGCCCATGGCGAACCAAAGGGCGGTGCGGGACGGGTGCGGCAGCGTCGTTGATATTGTTGGACCGGGACGTATACATGGTCTATAGGTCGATATGAACGAGATCGGTAGTAAATGTTGCCGTGAAGGCTGGTGTCTTGATCGTCAACTGTATAATAGGTACCAATGTGGAGCTAATATTCAGGATACGTGCCCCAACGTAAAACAAACGAAGGCGCCGGTAAGATAGTGGTTTATGCTTGCACAAAGTCTGCGGCAAACGCGCTTTGCAGACAAATTGCGTTTTCTCGGAGCGGAGGTGACTGTTTAAGTTCTGGCAAGTAAACCATCCTGTGTTAATTATAAAGCAAGGCCTTATCGGTCAAAAGCTAAAAGAAAAGGGGTTATTCAACGTAACGGGCGGCATCGACAGCAGGCAGAAATGATAGCTCGGGCTACTATGTTGAAAAATTAACCTGGAGTTGAAGGGCCATTTTTGCTCCCTTCCAGAAAAGTAATTCCCATGCTGAAGTACAAACGCCATCGTACCAGAAACAATACCACGTCGATAAAACCGGGCGTGTAGGTGCTGTTTGTGTAGCTAGCTAAAAAGAGGAGTAAAAGTGCAGGAGAACGGTTGGCATAATAGGTAATTTAAACACACTGAAAATATATCTCGGCATTACGGCTTACATTCCCAGCTACGCGATACACTAGTGCCCCTGAATTTCCCTTGAACAGGACAGTTTCGCTCTCTATGCACTCTATTAACGAATAGGCCTTTGCACTTAAAAACAGGTCAAGAACCTAGCAATCCACCTGAGTCAAGAGCCATACAAAGCGTCTTGGTACTTTACATCGAAGATGAGATCATGATGGAGTCCATTATTCACTTTCCCCGTCAATGCCCTTGGCTTTAATCCCGTGCTCTTGCCCCGCTCGGTTCAGCCGTCCCTTCAGGGGCTCGAAGACGGTGGATACCCATAACTTCATATGGAGATCTACTACCTCACAGATGTCGCTCCTATTCGCGCCTTCTTTTGGTTTCGCCATCTCCCGCGTGATCCAATGCCTCTCAAAGTACCTGAGCAGGCCGCGGTTCCTCTTGGCGGCGTGGTTCCACAGATCCCACCGCTCGTTATAAAACCCGACGATGGAACCATCGGGGAGGTCCCCGGCTTCCTCGTAGACCGCCGTGGCCACACCCTTCAGGTAGGATTCTAGTCGGTAATAGAGCTCCCTACCCTCCACGTAGCGATCTAGGACAGATCCGGCTGTCTGGCACTCGAACACGGCGTTGTAGCCACGCATGTATGCGTCTACATCGAGCGCCTCCCCGGCTACGAAACGACCAAGGCAGTGTTGAATTAATGGCCACCTGAGGTGTCTTAGTGGGACGATTCTTTACAATAGGAAAATCTCTGATCTTACACCTCTTCCACTGTGGACCTACGAACCCTCTCCTGGATGAATCCCATGAGAAAGGTTACGGGATATTTCCTAGGGCTTCTCGGAATAGAAAGAGAATGGGAGCGCAAGGTTCAAGGAATCACTCTCAGTTATAGTAGTTGCAAGGTCTGCATTTCTTCGGCGCGCCCGGGTTTCAATCAATATAGGATGGAATGCGGCTGGCAGGAGCGGGGTCCGCCTTAATATAGATTGTTCGCCATGCACGGTAATCACAGGTAACAGAAGTTGTTGCCTAAAAACTGTATCAGCCACCCGAATACAGATTTGACCTCGATTGGATGAAGTCCGTGAAATGAAGTGCACTGATGTGCTACAGTGCAGTACTTAATATTAGATTAGTGAGAACGGCCCGCCAGCCTGTGGGGACCGAGTTAAGCTTCCCGCCACGAAATACACCCGCTGTATGATCCATAAAACCCGTTGGACATGGCATGGAAGCTCCACAATTAGGGTTTAGCGCTAGAGGAGACCGTTTTTTATGCCATATGACGTTTGTAATGTTGACATTATCGTTGTAGATTATCACCAATGTCAATTACAGCCACAAGGAGGTTACGCGCACTTACACAATCACGAAATGGCCCAACCTCGACCCCTCAACTTTCTCATAACCGGAGCCGGCCGGGGCATCGGTCGTGGCTTGTCGCGCTTACTGCTCCAGAAAGGCCATCGCGTTTTCCTCGTTGACAACAATTTCGAGGAATTGCAGCACACGACATCGAAAGTTCTGTCCCAGTTCTCCACTGGCTCTTTCTCCTCCTCCGTCACCGATCTGCGCAACCCTCAGCAGATCAAGGACGCCGTCTCCCAGGCGGACGCCTTCTTCAACAGCTGTCTCGACGTCCTCATCAATAATGCCGCGTTCACCGGCCGCGTCGGTATCCCTTTCGAGACCCTAACCTTGGAGGACTGGAACAAATCGCTCGAAACTAATTTGACCGCTCCCATGTTGATGAGCCAGGCCTGTCTGCCACTATTAAAAGCGCAACAGGGTCAGCCGCACGGTGGCACGATCATCAACATGTCCAGCACGCGTGCACGGCAGTCGGAGCCGGACAGCGAGGGCTATGGAGCGACCAAGGCGGGCCTGATTGGGTTCACGCAGAGCTTGGCGAGCAGCCTGGCCCCTATGGGCATCACGGCAAATGCCATTCTTCCAGGGTGGATCAATGTAGTGAATGAGTGCAAGGAAGCAGACGAGAAGGGAACTAAGTGGGAAGATGGTTTAAGCGAGGAAGACCACAAGTGGCATTTGAGCGGCCGGGTTGGCAAGGTCGAGGATGTCTTGGGAGCTGTCGAGTTTCTAGTTAGGGAGCGATTCGTTAATGGCCAGGAGATTGTCGTTGACGGCGGGGTGTCGCGGAAGATGGTATACCCCGAGTAAGCATGCTGTGAGGCCAATAGCATCATAACTACATTCTCTATGTTTGTGCGATAAGATGAAATCAGTGGAGGAAGACAGAGCCGAACACTCACAGAGGAATGACAATCCGCCTATCGCATCGAAAACAACGATTGCAGGTCTACGAACGAGAAGCCCTTGTGTACAGTCCTCGGAAAGTATCATAATGGCAGAGACTTTCAACCAGCCGTGCGTAGCCACTCTGAAGCAAAGTTGGGTTGGGGTCCCAATGGGGTAACGGTGCGGTGAAACCGAGGATAATGCCCCTTCTGCCTGGGAGTCGGCTGGACCTACCAAGCCATTTGTCTCCAGAGGTGCACCATTCGAATCCCCAAAAATTCGACGACGATTCCGTTCTACCCTTAAAGCAGGGAGGTTTTGACTTTCCAAGGGACTGAAATTATGAAAAGCGAAGAGGAGGGAGTAAAAAGGGGGGTGGCTCCCTTAACAAATTACGAGGTTACGATTCTTAGACATATAATATCTAGAGACCTGAAGTGCATCTTACGGGTTAAGTATACAAGACGGATGAATCTAATATAGGAGGACGATCACTCTGCTGTAACCCCCCTTAAAGGTGATGGTTGGTCAATTCCGACCTTGGCCCCACTTGCAAACTCCCAAATCACGCTGTGGTAGATGCGCCATTCGTCACTCCAACACACGATACAGCAATACGCAACGAACTTTCTGGCATTCACATTGGGCCGAGAGTTAATAACCAAGCCTAGGTTCCATTAGGCGGTGTAGAGACTAAGGACGCGCCCGCCTCCTCGCTTAAGAGACCAAATATCGTCTTCATTTTGACTGATGATCAAGACCTACACTTGCATTCTTTGGAATATATGCCACTTGTTGAGAAACATCTGCTCGACCGCGGAACATTTTACAAACGCCGCTTCTGCACAATCGCGCTATGCTGCCCTTCGAGAGTTTCGCTATGGACTGGAAAGGCAGCCCACAACACCAATGTTACCGATGTTAAGCGTCCATATGGTGAGCTTTAGGCCCGCAAGCTGCCAGTCACCAACCCCTCTAAGGGCCGCAAGCTGACTTGTCATTAGGCGGCTACCCAAATTCGTGAGCCAGGGCCTAAACGGGAAATATCTGCCAAGTATGTCCTCAAAGGGTTAACTGCATGGGCTTCGAGTGATATCTGGGGTTGCTGATGCAGTATTATCACCACCAGTCTAGCTACAAAATGCCGGTATAATACGTACTATACTGGAAAGCTTTTCAATGCGCATACCGTCGAGAACTATTGCTCTCCCTTCCCGGCTGGATGGACCGGATCAGATTTCCTCCTGGATCCGTTCACATACTCATACCTGAACAGCAGCTACCAACGGAACTGGGATCCTCCCGTCAGCCACGAAGGTGAATACTCAGTTGATGTGCTGAAGGAGAAGGCTTACGGGTTTCTTGACGATGCTGTCAACAGCGGCAAGCCATTCTTTTTGGGACTGGCTCCAGTTGCACCACACGAAAACATCGTTGCCGGTCTCAGAACGCTTGACGACATCTGGACCGCCAGCGGGACCCCTAAAGTGCATTTCTCAGCCCCTGTGGCTGCTGAAAGGCACAATGACCTCTTTCAGGACGCAAAAGTACCGCGGACAGAGAACTTTAACACTGACGCGCCATCTGGAGCAAGCTGGATCCGTACGCTGCCAATACAGACCAAAGAGAAAGTGGAGTACTATGATCACTTCTACCGCCAGCGGCTCCGGGCGCTTCAGTCTGTAGATGAGCTCATAGATGGGGTGTATCACGCCTCGAAGCTTACGGGATTTTGGAGAATACTTCTATTATCTATACAAGTGACAACGTCTATCACATTGGCCAGCACCGACTCCCGCCGGGCAAAAAATGTGGTTACGAAGAGGATGTCACCGTTCTCCTTATCATCCGCGGCCCGGGTGTACTGCAGGATCTAATAACAGAAGTTGTCACAACACATACTGACCTTGCACCCACAATCCTTGGCATTGCAGGTATAACACAGCTTCATGATATCACGTTTGATGGGGGGAAGATCCCCTTGACCAAAGACGATATTGAAGAGGCCGCCAACTCTCGGCACGAGCATGTAAATATTGAGTACTGGGGATTCGCCCTCGCAGAGGGACGCCAATTTCCAGGAAGCGAGTTTTACTGGACCGACAACAACACGTACAAAGCACTGCGGGTCGCTAGCGACACGTGGAACCTGTATTATTCCGTTTGGTGCAGCGGAGAGCATGAGCTATATGACATGAAGGTGTGTTCGCCGCATTTCCCAAGTGGATCAAAATACGTGCATACTTATCTGCGTCCGGACCGACCCTGGCCAACTTCGTAACTTGCTTTCGGCCGAGAAGAGCCATCAGCCACACAACAGCTTTCAATGCTTCCCAATGGAGAAAGTAGCGGCTCGGCTAGATTCATTACTACTTGTTCTCAAATCGTGTGAGGGCGAAACTTGCATTCAACCTTGGAAGGCTCTACATCCAGCAGGAAATGTGAATAAGCTTGATGATGCGTTGTCATCCCGTTTCGATCACTTCTATCAACAGGAGCAGAAACGGATAAAGTTTGACCGTTGCGAGAAAGGCTACATTCTAAGTGCCGAGGGGCCGCAATTCGAAGACGACGGGCTTCTCTATTGCGACGGCGCAAAGTGGTCTGAATGGGTATGAATCACCAACCGCCAGAATCTGTGTTTCGCCTAGGGGGGCTGTCAGAATTATGCCTTGTCGTATGGCGGCTTCTTTGCGGACAGATATCACAGTCTAGCCACAGTGAGCGAAAGCCACAACAGTTTCGCTGTGCTGCATTTGGTAACTTCGTATCAGTTATTATTAGAAAAGTCCCTTCTGCCTACCTGGAAGAATGTGAAGTAATAACTGCATGGCAGTGCAGGAACGGACTACGTCATAAGGATGTTCTTGGTTGTGAGTTAAAGAGGCAGGCCGCAGGCGACGCTAAACTAAAAGGAGATCAGGGATGGATCATCGATCCTATTACAAGTACCTATAATGAGGCGCAGCAAGTACAAGTGAATTACCATGAACACCAGTCCAAGGCTGCATCAGAAGGTAGAAACTGCCCTGTTTGCCTCGAGGCTTGATTGAGTCAGATGCGGCCGCATGGTAGCCAAGAACCAAGTTCCAGCCAACATTGCGGCTGTGCGTAAGACGAGCAGCGTTTTAAATTCCAATGCGATCCATCGTGCTTCTCGTTCAATATAAATTTGGAGCTTGGTGTGGTTTGGATGAAATAGACCTGGTTTTTTTCGATTACCATCCTACGAATACCCTGATCATTATACGATCAATATGGCATCGATCACCAACAAGATTCACGATGCAGCCTCTCGCAATCAGGAACTCCTGGCCATCCTGCAGAAGACGGACCACGCCAAGCCAGCACTGGAGCACCAGAAGCAATACATTGCGGACTTGACCAAGGATCTCAGTGAAGCTCAGGAACGTGTCGGCGCGCTCGAGAGACAGCGCGAGAAGGAGCTCAAGGACCACGAGAAGTACCGTGACTCGGTTATGAAGCGATTCGCGTACAAAGTTGCGCGCAAGACCGACAAGTTCGAAGCTAAGGCGTCCAAGGAGGAGCAGGAGTATTTACAGGTCAGCTACCACTTTGAAGTGGTCTGCATATCTACGCAACTAGCTGACACTTCGCAGGTTCTTCAGGAAGCCCACAGAGCCAAGGAGCGGAAGGAAAGAATAGCGACCATGCGAGAAGAAGCCCTCGCCGTACAGAGCGACCTCGAGAAGGAAGTTGCGCGGCACAATCAGGCGCAGCAGGACCTCGACCGTCTTTACAACAGCATCTTCGAAGGCCCGACGCCCAGCTTCCCCGAGGAGGACGCGGCGGAGCGCGACGTCCAGCCCGCGGAACAAGCGTGCAACCATGCCCGCAAGAGGTTGGAGTGCGAGCAGCAAGCGGCGGACCTCTTGAACCAAGCGATGGCGTGCCTTACCTCTGCGCTGTCCCATATTGAGGACGCCCTCGATCACAGTCGCATGGACATGTTCGGCGGCGGGTCGTTCAGCGACTTCATGGAGCGCGACGCCCTGCACAACGCCGAGAGCCAGGTGAAGCAGATGGAGATGCTGGTCATGCAGGCTCAGCGCTATTCGAATAGCGTCCAGACCCTGCCGCCCGTTCACATCTCACAGGGGAGCCTGATGGGCGACGTCCTGTTCGACAACATATTCTCGGACATGGAGTTCCACAAGAAGATCAAGGCGTCCCGCGAGGAGGTCCAGCGGTGCGGAAGTGTCCTGAGGAGCCAGGTGCGAGCGGCGCACGCGAGAGTCCAGAAGTGCCAGGCAGAGATGGACCGGCTTTCAGGGGTTCTGAGCGGCGCAAGAGCTGCCTTGCAGAAGGTTAGAGAGCGGATCTTCGACCATATCGCCAGTGGCGAAGGAGTGCCTCCAGGCCCCCCTGCAAACGACACCCCTCCTCCTTATCAGGCATAAAATTATGGGGATCGGTTACTGAGCATTCTTAGTCTGTTGCCAGTCCAGGCCGTCATTATACCGCAAACAAGTGGTTGTTACGTAATACATGTTCATTTTTCGATACCATGCCTACTTGACCTTGCTGCGTCTAGTACGGAACTTGTTAGCTTTTATAGAGTGCTTACTTGCCCTTAAGGGCGATGAGGAATGAAATTCTACGCCTAGCTGCCGTCGAGAATCGTATCATACTCCAGGTCTTCACAATTGACGTGAAGTGCGAGCAGCCCTTACGAGTGCTTACACTGGTTCTCGTGGTGACTGAACTACTAGTATTCTAACTTATTTCGTGCATTATCGACATAAAAGATAGGCTTCATACTCTTCAGATTCCATACCGAGCGTCGAGCTTTGAGGGCTTGGGAATTACGTAGCTACATATTCACCGAGGTGTGGGTCGTCTTACCCCTATTATGCCCCTATTCCAACAGCATCATACACCTAACGTAAAGCCTACCATCCAGTACGCTCTGCATTTAGGACGTAATTTGCACCACTAGTCCGCGCTACCGACTACGTGCACGAAGTAGCCATCATCGTGGTTTCTATCCTTTCTTGCCTTGTCATTGGTTAATAATCAAACACGCCCTGGGCTTACGATTGGACAGCCAAGTATAATTCATTTTGGTGCTTTAATTTCCGTTCAGCTGAGGGCTACTTCTTTTGCAAGAAGCCATTCGCATACAGCCGAGGAACAAATTAGCAAGTCAGAAGGCTACAGTCAAATCAGAACAGACAACTAGACCGCTCATACAGAGTCAATAAAGGAAGGAGCAGAGAGCGCCGGTATCCGCGTCAACATGCGGACATCCACTACACGACGCGTACGCATTTCTTAACCTTGGTGTCGTCGACCTTCGCACCGCTCGTAGTCAGGAGGTGGCTGCCGTCGATGCTGCCCATGACGATGTCCCCGTCGTCAACTATCCCCGGGTTCATGCAGGCCAGGAAGCGCTCCTGCTCGGCGAAGAAGGAGTACCGGCTGGAGATCCTCGAGGAGCGGGTGCGGCGGCAGCATCTCTGGCAGCGCGGCCGAAACGACGTCACCATCGTGATCCGCTCCGTCGTCCCGAGGGCCCTAGGCGCCTAGTGCTCGATGTAGCAGCCCTGGAGCACGACGGCGCAGGCCTTCTTCTGCGTTAGCGTTCTATAACTTATCACGTAAGAGAGGGCCCGTGAGGGAGGGGCTTACCATCTGCCGTCCGCGAACCTTCATGATCTCCCCGCACCCGGTTCGGAGGGCCGTCTCGCAGCCGATCATTGTAGAGCAATTGCTGAGCATGGGGACGCACACGAAGGGGTAGCTACCAGTACGCCAACCAACGACGGGCTGGTTGTCGCCCTCCCAAGGTTAGCCCGCGATGCCCTCGTCGGCCATATAACTGGCCCGCTCGTTGGGGGCGTCTATCTCCTGCTGTTTCTCGTTCTCGGAGTCCACCGAGATGTCGACGTGGGCGATTCCATCTCCGGCACCAAGTCGATGCCGGCGATCTTCGAGACCATCGCGAGCGTCTCCGGGCTCTTCCATACACCGTAGGCGAATGGGGCACATCTCCATTAGAGACTTAGCGCTCCGTCTGACGACAATTCACATGCGTTGGGTAGCCTTACTTGTTTGCAAATCCCCTGGGTCGGCACTGGGACAAGTTGCTTGAGTACTGGAAGTTGCTCAGCACCTCCAGGCTGAGAACCTCCTGTCTCATTCGCATGACCGCGTCTGACGTGAAGAGTTGGAAAGGCTCTGAGACAGCAACTGGGGAGAGTCCCTTGCATTCGCGGAGGCTAAGCTCCTTCATGGAATATATCTTGGAAGGAGGGAGTATGTATGTGTTTGGAGTAGTACATACTAGTGAGTGGAAGTCTATAAAGGATGGACAGTGTCTGCAATCTTGTAAACCACTAAAAGCCTAAAGCATAGATTCATCATGGTGGGCTATTTGATTCTCACCTTGCTCTCGGCATGAGATATTACTACTCTTAATCTATAACCCGATATTACCGTTGCGACTCCACGATAATCTCTCCATCTTCAAAACCATCACCACTTGCCGTTACCCTAATCCTGCCTGCCTCCCCCTTCCTCGCCTTCACAATCACCAGCGATAGCCCACCGAATGCCTTCCTCACCTTCGACGGAAACGCCACCATATCCGCCGGATCGCCGTTATCGGTCGCCACGATCTCACCCGGTCCCGAGATCGAGAATGTAACTGCATTATCCGCCGATCGCACCCACTCGCCCTCTCCGTCTAGCACCTCAGCCGTGATAAACGCTAAGTCGTACCCGTCGGCAAAGATGGCCGTCCGATCGGCTGTGAGGCGCAGTTTAGAGGCCTCACCCGTCGTTCGCACCGTGTCGTTGGCCCAGGGCTCGCCGTCCTTGTACGTGACGACATGCAACTCGCCCGGCTCGTAGGTAACCTCGTCCCACCGGAACCGGTACGTGAACTCCTCCTTCTTTAACCTCCCCTGCGACACGCCGTTGAGGAACAGCTCCGCCTCGTCGGCCGCAGAGAAGACGTGCACAGGAGTCACCTCGCCGACGCGGTCCGGCCAGTTCCAATGCGGCAGGATATGCGCCATCTTGAGATCCGGCCGCCAGCGCGACTGGTAGAGGTAGTATCTGTCCTTCTTGAACCCCGCAAGGTCAACAATGCCAAAGTAACTACTCCGCGCGGAGTAGTATGGCGTCGGCTCCCCTAGGTAGTCCCACCCGGACCACACAAACTCGCCCGCTACGAACGGGTGTCTGTCCTGCGACCCGAACACCTTGTCTGGCGACGCGCCGAAATCCGACGTGTACAGCTCGTACGCGCTCACCCGCCGCCCGCGCGAATCCCCGCCGGTCTCATCAGCAACAGGCGAGCTGATCTCCGGCGTCACGGGGAACAAGTACGTCCCGCGGGTACTCAGGCTCGCCGCGCTCTCGCTGCTGAAAATCAGCTTCTCGGGAAACGCCTCGTGGAACGCACCGTACTGAGGCGGCGTCTTGATGCCCTCGAGGTGCTCATAGGCCGGGGCATCGCGGATCCCTTCGCCTTGGTAGTTGAGGCTGATGAGGTCCAGCGCCGCGGGGAAGGGCATGTCGGGCTTGGCGTAGTTCATGGACGCCGTGGACGGGCGGGTGGTGTCTTCCTCGCGGAGGAGGTCACGGAGGGTCCGGGCGAGCGCGGCGCCCGCCTCGCCCGTGTACTGCTCGCCGACCTCGTTGCCGTAGCTCCAGGCTACAACGGACGGGTGGTTCCTGTCGCGGCGGAGGAACGCGCGCAGGTCGGGCTCGTGCCAGTCGGCGAAGATGAGCTGGAACCCGTTGGGCGTCTTCTCGCGTTCCCAGTTGTCGAAGATCTCGTTGATGACGATGAAGCCCATGCGATCCGTCAGGTCGAGGAGTTCGGCGGCCGGCGGGTTGTGCGCCATGCGGATGGCGTTGCAACCGAGGTCGCGGAGGATTTCGAGTTGGCGCTGCGCGGCGCGGAGGTTGAAGGCGGCGCCGAGTGCGCCGAGGTCGTGGTGTTGGTTGACACCTTGGAGGCGGATGGGTTCGTTGTTGATGAGAAGGCCGTCCGTGGGATGGAACTCGAGGGTACGGATGCCGAAGGTCGTGGAGTATGTGTCGATGGTTGAGTTCTTGCAGAGGAGACGGGTGATAGCGACATACATGTGTGGTTGCTGCGAGGGAGGAGGGCCCCAGAGAAGATAGTTCTGGACCGTGGTGGAAGTGTTGATGGACTGGGTCTGACCGGCTTCGAGGTCGAGAGTAGAGTGTGGGAACTCGGCTATCTTTTCTTCGCCTTTAAGTCCGGAGTCCAAGTCTATCTCATAGACCTCTGTCACTACCTCCACCTTGCAATTCTCTTCTCCTTTATTCTCCACTTGGACCGTCAGATCCAGGGTTGCGGAGCCTGGCGAGACTTCCCTCGTCGTGATGAACGTTCCCCACTGTGAGATATGCGTTGGGTCGACCTTTGTGAGCCACACGTTCCGATATATCCCTCCACCGGGATACCACCGTGAAGACTGAGTTGGATTATCTACCCGGATCGCTAGGAGGTTACCGTCTCCAGCGATAAGGTACGGCGTGAGGTCCAGCTGGAATGAGTTATATCCGTATGGCCACCCGCCAACTAACTCGCCGTTAAGCCACACCATGGCATATGACATAGCCCCGTCGACTTCTAGGTAGATCTTCTTTCCCGTGTCTTCTGGCTTTACAGAGAATATGCGCCGGTACCATCCCACGCCGTGGACAGGCAGTCTGCCCATGCCACCTGTGACGGGGACATTGTCACCCGTGTAAAATGGGCCTTGGATGGCCCAGTCATGCGGCAGGTCGACTCCTTCCCATTCACCATCATCGAATAGCAACGATGCATACGTGACATTTGTGCGCAGGGGATCCGAAGGGCGTACATGATGCTTCGCGGGGTTGGCAATGAAGTCGTTGGCCGAAGGCAGGATCCATGGCTTGAGCACTTCCAGGTTCTCATGGGAGGGCAGGTCGGGGCGCGTGTCGTAGGCAATGTTATCCGAGTTCTGCTCGGAGCGCCAGAATCGCCAGCCCTCGTTTATGCTGACGCGTTCACGAGGAGTAGCTGGGTAGGAGGCTCGGCGAATACTGGGGCCTTTGATCGTAGGGGATGAGGCAGAAGGGGTGAGTATAAGTACAATGCTGAATAAGACAGCGAGGTAATGCGTGAAGTGGCATGCGGTGGGTCGAAGAATCATTTTCACTTCAATTCTCTCACGTTCCGGCTTCTCAGAGAGTAAGAGAAACGTGCTTTATTCTATCCAAAGAGTGCCCGACGTGTCTAATGATGTCAGAAGTCTAGGGGTTTCAAATATAGGTTTAAATATTTAAATGTAGATTCCAGTTATCAGCGCCCGCAAGTAACAATTCTATGCCTGCGGCCATTTCACTATTTGCTATACCTTCCTGCTCCTTCACATCCGGTCTATGAGCATGGTAACCTGAGAAATCTAGTCAAAGTATGTTTATTCATGATATAAGTGGTGGACGGAGCTATGCCGGATTTTCAGAAGCCCCGCTTCGTCTAGGCGGCTAATATTCCGGAGAATACGGGTCAGATAATATTCACTCCCTGCCGGGGCTCCGATAATGAGCCAGCGGTGCAATCTATACGGGTCGAGACGAACCGAGACATGGAGTAATCTGCGGCTGGTGAGGCACGATTGGAGTGGCTGCTGGTCAATTGTATCACTCGAAGTTTCGTCGGGCTATATAGGCGCGAAGATTGACCGAACGAGTGAAGGATTCCAACTGTCTATTCCGAGATCATGATAGTGATGATCATGATCTTACCCGTCCCCGATGTTACTACCTGCCAGTCTGTTCAGAAGTAGTGCATTTCCCCGCGTTAGAGATGCACCCAGCACCCCGCTACTTAAGCCTGCACCCCACGTCTCCACCTCGTGTACTTACAGTACTTTTTCGCTCCGTACTGGGCAATGCAACATGTGGGGAAGTTCTCCTTTTCTTGCCCCTTCTTCCAGCTGATTCGTAGCAGAGGTAGGAGCCACTTGCCACAATATTGTCGTGGACTCTTACAAATATGTTCGCATTTACGATACTCTCTCAACACCGATACGAGATTTCATCAAATTTTGTACGATATCGCCTCACTCAGCCAGGTCACCCTCGACATAGTCCTTGGAATATGGCGCGTACCACTGATCGCCCGTGACAATCTGGGAAGCGTGCTCGACGTTGATGCCGCGTCCCTTCATGTATGCCGCAAGACGCCAGCTTCCGGGGCCGCCGGACCCGCCTTCCTGGGGAATCGTGAGGGCGATACGGTCGTCGAATGCGCCGGCTATGAGGGCGCTCTTGCCGTTGCGCGAGCAACCTGTCACCCACGCGGGTGGGATCGATGTTTGTCAGCTCCGGGCCGAGGGCGTCGAGGGCGTCGAGGATACGAGATACGCCCCAGGTCCATCCCATAAGGCCACCAATTTGTGTCGAGTAGAGCTGGAAGAAGCAGCCTTCGCCTGCTGATTGAGTTTCCCGACATACTAGCCTCGAAGGAGCTGAGCTTGGGAGATTTGACGCCGAGTTCATACTGTTCGAGCATGGCGCGGATTTACGCGCGACGGCAGGTCCAAGTTGTGACGTTGGCGAGGGCGGTGCCGTTAATGAGTTCGAAAGGATCATGCAGATTAGGGATAGGGGGGAAGGAGGTGGGGAGTCGCACGTCGCATATCGCAGGGGCTATTTCATGGGAAAATGAGGTAACGGAAAGGAACAGGAAGGGGATGAGGAGCGACATGGTGGGCTAGGCTGCAGATTCAATGGCCATTGGTTTGGGAGGTTGCTGAGGTGTGGCGGCTGGCGATGGTTGACCTTCAGGAGTGGGAAGGTGGCTCTCCACGGCAGCGATCGATGTGAGAATGGAACGGTTGGAATTTGGGATCTCCGAATCGTGAGTTGAAGCTGGTATTTTTTGTGATTAAGAAAACCACCAACGGACCCAAATCCCCGGCATATCTTTATAACTCTCGGTGGGACGGAGTCCAAGAGTGACATATACGGGGACGCGGCTCGCACTTACATGCGCATCAACGTATATGACACTAAGTCTAATATGGCATTTTAAATGAAAAGGAATGACAATGGGATGGACTATCTGTCTCGTCCTGGTAAATTCCCTGGTATTTGATTTTGGCTAAAGACTCGAATCTTATTAGCCGAATACTAGCTTCTCTAATACATGTATAGGATGGGCCGCCAGCGGTCTGATAAACTTACCCTGCGTAGCATGATTCACGTGCATCGAGGATAATAGATTTTAGATTATTGAAGGGCACAGAATCGTGTGGCAAGGAAGCTTGACTCCCATATTTTAAAGTGTCGAGATTACATTCGGCAGTAGATAAGGAGGGGCATTGCTAGGGCGCACAACGATGGCAAGCTCCGGCGGCATGATCTCATGACAAGGGCCAAGATCAACTTGCCAGGAGGGTGGTGACGCTTCATGCGATACGCAGAGGACAAGGTCTTGACGAGGAATTCAATCACGCGCTCGCGTCATGGGATCCCCTGCCTTGCCGAACGGCGATCAGCTCTTCATTTGTGCCAGGCGTCATCGAACTCTTCCACGTCCTCGATGACGAAAGCTTCCTGCATAACCCGAGCCGGTGTGGCCAGGGCGTAAATATGCCGCCGGAGCTCAAGTGCAAGAAGGGGGAAGAGGTGAAAAATGGGTGTAGTGGACGCCACAGTGCCTCGACAGGAGATGGTGTTTAAGGAGCTAGCGTAGATCATCAAGGACTTTTAAGGTGAGATTGAAGAAACTATAGACAAAGGACTTGTTCTGGGCTTTGCTCGCCATCATCTCGGCCTCAGAACCACGTGGTGTAATGGAGACCCCTATTGCGAACTCGGATCATTATCAGGTTGGCCTGGACGAGTGGACTCGCTCAAACCATGCAGTTTTCAGGCCATTTGTTGTGGGCGCATTGATGCTGTGATACAGGTGCCACAATCAGCTGCGTGTGGAAGAAGTCCTAGTAATTATGTGCGAGATACCCATAATCCATTGACCTTAGTCTCGGCTTCAAAGACATCCAGTTGCGGAACCCCGCTTACATGTTTTGCACAGAACATGCCTGAAGCGTCGTACTTAATTTGGTAGCCCTTTTACCTATAACCTCGGGGGGTCTCCTTGGCCAGGCACTCCTGCAGGCATGGACAATTGGCTAATTCCCATCTCATGGTTTTCTAAGTCATTCATATCCCGGAACCAACCAAAGGTCCCCCGCTCGAACCAGGGAATAGGCATCCTTTTCTGTCGTTTGTGGTCTCTGCTCAGATGGAGAATCTGGTGTGAATCTAGTCTCTTTTGGACGTTACTGCTAATTAATAGAACGCGCACATGCATCACCCTGAACGTTCAGTCCATCCGAGACAACATCAAGGATCAGCTGGCCTCAGTGCATACATCTTTACAGGAAATAGCCGTCTCGGGGATGTCTTGGGGAACCCTTTTTGAGTGTCCGCCTTTACCACTCTCATGCCCGCCTCCCTAAAGAGGTTTTGGTATTTCCTATCCTCGCTATCGACAAGTTAACCAAAAATACAGAGAGGGTACCACTTTATTGCCACACTTTTATGGACTTACCGTGTCACGCTGCTATCTTCGTCATCAAAGAGGTCGATGCCACTGGTGCTGATGTTTTCCTTGACGACGATAAGTCCCTTGTCTGGATTTAAGGCCTCTTTGCAGGTCTTGAGATACTGAACCAGTTGCTCGTCCGTCAAGTACCCTAGGCACCATTGGTTCCAGACCAGGTCATACTTCGTCCCATCAACAGGCTGCCACTCTTCCAGACCGACGTTGAACACTTTCCGCACGCCATATTTGTCCTGCAGGGAGGCTGTGAATTTGGCGACAGGTTCAATCACATCGACACTCTCGGCCACATCGAGGAGCACGCCCTCGGTAACCCTACCAACCCTGTTCACCCATGGGCGAGCCCAGTTTCAGTAAGCATTCAAGATACATGGCCGTATCTTCCAAGGCCATCACGGGTAAAGACGCACCCCGCTCCGCCCTCCAGAACGCTGCCCACGCTGCGCCGCCCTTGCTTGTTGCCGATGCCGAGCTTCGCCAGAAAGCTGCGGGAGCCCTGCAGGTCCACCCTGGAGACGAAGGAAAAGCCTTCGACTAGGGGAACATCCCCAAGCATGGAGTTGACGTCCGCTTCGGCAGCTTCCCAGTACTTCTTCCCATGGTCTGTGTTGACCCTGCAATCCGGCGCAAGGCTGTCTGGGTTCGGCGTCTTTGTTGCCGCATCGCCGACTGGTACGCCGACTGGTACCAACGCTGGGACGTCACTGTCAGATTCGTGTTGCTCCATCTTGATTTTTGGCCGACAACGATAATTTGTGGAGATTATGAGCGCTCTATGCAGATGCGATGGTGATGGATTTTCGGGTGACCCATATGAACTGCGCTAGCCTGATACGGAATAGTTATATCTTGAAAAGTTTAGTCCAACCTACCGACGATAAAGCCGAAGTTTACGAAGTAGGAGCGTTACAATCCAGGTGCCTACGAGGCTTGGTAGAGTATATTTATATACTGACGATATTGAACTGCGTTGAAGAAGGGCTATAAGCTTGAATTCTAATTGGAGTCGCTGACAAATGAGCTCCACAAGGTCAGTGCCTAATATCCATATCCATGCCACTGACAGTCTATGGGGCCTCAGGGGGCAGTGAGGCACAGTCGAACACATCCGTTGCCTCCACGATAGCCAAACTAGGAGTATCTGCCAAAGGGTATGGGTTACTTAGACCATGAAGGATACTGAGGTAGAAGGGGTTAAGCCTCAACCCCCCGACTATCCACATTACAGACTATGCCCCTTGCCTGTGGTTTTTATATAGCAACACCCCAACAAGGAACTAGTAGAGAAGAAAGGCCATCCAGTCTACCCACCGCTCATGGTATGTATTCTAATATCCTATCCAATTTTATAATGCATTTCCCAGGACATAAGGAATAGTACTATGGCAGTTATGCCAACTCGCTAAGCAGCTACTTAATCAATGACAGGGGGCGTGCAATAGACAGCGGATCGAAGCAGTTGTCTGGTAAACTCTTCAAAGCTCCGGATTTCCGGTCACTTAATTCAGTTTAATGCGTCGACAACTAGTAGAAGGTGACATCGCGTTCAGGGATCGACGAGTGCTAAGGGAGTAAAGGGTGTGATCAGTCATCGCCCGGAATGTCGAGCCCCAAGTGATCCTAGGAAAGAGTCATTCCATGATAGAAGAAATAATGCCCACAGCAAGGAGCGTCACAGCCGAGGGCCAGGATCCGGACCAGCATTTAGCTATTTTGCGGGCTCGACTGTTAGCAGCCTGAACTTGAGACGAAGCAGTAAGGGGTCATGGTTTAGGCAATTGATCAACGACTTTAGTCTCCATCACCAGAACAAGTAATTATTACTGTAGGCAATATCATGAGGATTATTTTATATTTTAGACTTAAACAGTGCGTGTAATAACTGGCTCATTACATATTTAGGTACACGCTGCCGGGGCGCCGTCAATTACTTGTAATCACTACCAAAGTCGTTTTATCCAGAAGCATGCGCGACAATGGAGCCCCTGACGCCCTTGAATTCAGTGCGTTTCAAATCAAGATGCTAACATGATCAATAGTCGAAATCGTCTAAGTCTATACATCTCCGCGTCGGAGTTGAGATAGCGACATGACTGACAAAGCAGAGATAAAACAGTAACACTTCACGTCATGGGACTCCTTGTGGACTATATAGATACGGATCTGTCTCCCACTTTACGGGAAACCGGACTCGGTCTCATCAAAGTTTATGTGCTTGCATCTGGTTTTCTTCGGAGTGTGTCGCCACGTTCTGGCCGTCGGTCCCCTCTTCTCTCGCCGTGATTAGCCTCGGCACATATCGGAGCATGGCGCGGCCTGATTCGTACTCGTGGACGATAGCCTAGCGTGACTTTTGGGGAATCAGATCATCAGATAATTTCTGATAAGCAAATCTTCTCGGGAACCATTCTTGTTCCGGCATAGTTCCCTGAATATTTACGCTATTTCAACGACGCTAACAAACTAAGCATCGCTAAGCAGCCGCCAAGTCTCCGTGGTGGAAGCTTAGCCTAGCTCTAGCAGATCAACTTGACCCTTGCCTACAACCCCCTACATAATCTGCTCCCGGCTTTTCCTAAAAGATCTACGAGTTCAAGCTAAAATGGCCCGATAATGCGCCAGCCAAAGGGTGATAGCTAGAAATAATTGGATAGTGCCACATAAGCAATGACAACACTTTTTTTCGTGGCTACTAGTAGCCACCTAGAAGTGCCTTCACTTCCCCAGTAATGCAGCCGATGACATGGGAATTAGTATATATATACCGCGTGGCCACTAGGTCTTTCCCCCCTTCCCTTCCGGTTCAGTGGCATCTCTTTCATTCTCCCACCTGGTAAAGTCCCAGTATGAAATTCCGCGGAATTGTTGGCCCAAGGGTGGGCAGTCAAGTCCCAGTAGTTAGAAAGAACTCAGCAGCTCACAGCACCGGCACCGATGCTGAGGCCGGCGTTGCCAAGACTAGTGGCACGGCCGCGGTAGCCAAGCCTAAGTCGCCAAGCTCTCCAGGCAGTGCATCGCTCAACGAAAAGAACGGCGTTGGTGCGGGCCAGAATGCAGGAGAAGCCAAGGAGCTGCAGTACGGTGTGCAGCTCGCAGAGGCCACGCTCAAGGTGTGGACGAAGAACCACCTGATCGCGGCCTACGTCTTGTAAGAGTTGATACCGTGCATATAGCGATCATCACCACTTACACAGGAACAAAGCTGACCCCAAAATACTACTCAGGATGTGGCTCGTCAATTTCGTCCAGGCCTTCACCTCGGGGACGTCGGGCACCTTCACCGTCTACGTGACGAGCAACTTCCAAGCCCACTCCCTGACCGCCACGACGTCGATCCTTGCCACTCTGATGGCCGGCCTGATCAAGTTGCCCTTCGCCAAGGTCCTGGATATCCTCGGACGACCGCAGGGTTTCGTGCTGGCCTTCTCGAGCATGACGCTGGGCCTCATCATGATGGCCGCCTGCCAGAATGTCTACACGTACTGCGCCGCCCAGGTCTTCTATCAGATGGGTTATAACTGCACCGACTTCACCGTGTCCATCTTCATCGCCGACACCAGCCAGCTCAAGAACCGAGCCTTCATGGTCGCGTACGCCTCGTCACCCTGGCTCATCACCGTCTGGGCCTACGGCCCGGCCTCCGAGAGGATGCTCGACTCCTTCGGCTTCCGCTGGGGCTTCGGCATCTGGGCCATCATCGTCCCCGTAGTCTGCAGTCCCCTCGCGGCGCTCTTCTGGTACAATGCCCGGAAGGCCGAGAAGATGGGCCTGATCCACGTCACCCCGCATGGTCGCGGGGTCGTCAAGAACATCATCTACTACGCCAAGGAGTTCGACGTGATCGGCCTGCTGACGCTAACGACCGGCTTGGCCCTCTTCCTGCTCGCCTTCTCGCTATACCCCAACCAATCCGATACCTGGCGCAGCCCGCTCATTGTCTGCTTCCTCGTCATTGGCGGCCTGCTGGTTATCGCCTTCGGCTTCTGGGAGAAGTATCTAGCACCTGTGACCTTCATCCCCTGGCACCTTCTAGGGAACCGCACGGTCATTTTCACCTACACCATGGTGGCGTCGTTGTACATGGCGTGGTACATCTGGGACAGCTACTTCTACTCGTTCAATGTTGTGGTCTTCAACCAGAGCATCACGCATGCTACTTATATCGGCAATATCTACACCGTGGGCTCCTGTTTCTGGGCGCTGCTCGTAGGCGTCGTGATCCACTACTGGGGCCGTCTTCGCCCGCTGGCCAGTTACTTCGGCGTGCCCTTGACCATACTCGGCGTGGGTCTCATGATCCACTTCCGTCAGCCCGACGTCAATATCGGCTTCATAGTGATGTGCCAAATCTTCGTCGCCTTCGGCGGAGGCACGCTCGTGATCTGCGAGCAGATGACGGTTATGGCCGTATCCGAGCACCAGAACATTCCCGCCGTGCTGGCCGTTGAGGGCCTAGTCGCCAGCGTGGGCGGCGCTGTCGGCTTGTCGATCGCATCGGCGATGTGGCAGGGCATCTTCCCAGCCAAGCTGGCCAAGAACATGCCCGCGTCGGCGCAGTCAGACCTGGTCAGCATCTATGGCGACATCACGGTGCAGTCCTCCTACCCGCTCGGCTCCGAAACAAGGAACGCCATCAACAGGAGTTATGGCGAGACCCAGAAGCTCATGCTCATCGCGGCCACGTGCCTGTACTCCATTACCTGGGGCTCGACGTTCTTGTGGGAGAATATCAACGTCAAGGAGATTAAGCAGTTTGATGGTCTCATGTTCTAGTGCTATGTATTATAAACTTGGCTGTGGGACTGAATCGTCAATTGGGAGATACCTACCCTGTGGTCACGGGGGAATTAAACGTACAATAGAAATAACGAAGCGGAGTACAAGTTGTGCTTCTGCGGTCCTGTCCTCTGCCATCCAGCTTCGCAGGGTGCGGAACCAATGAGCTAACATTTAAGGATTACGGTTTAATTGATAATGTCTTCGAGAAGGAACAGAGTGTTGAACGGTTCTTAACTAGTCGTGACTGTTATCCCGTTGTGAATTGCTGCTTTGCGCGAATCTTTCGGGCTGTCCCAGTAAGACTCTAGTCGTCCTGAAGCATTATAATGAGCCGCTCTAAGTTGAAGATGCTTTCGATGCCCTGGTATATTGGTGCAAGGGGGGACGAATGTCCTTCCACTTTGTTTTACTCGTGCTGGAACCCTCGTCGCTTTAAGGCGACCCCCCCACCAACGCTCCACCCCATCAACGCGCCACCCATTTTTGAAGCCATCAACAACACAACTCTTCAGCGCAATTAAGAATATCTCAATAACCACTTAATCAATTAACTTCATACTAACAGCCACGCATAATAATACAATCAGGATCATCGTCGCTATCTTTTTCGCTTTCGGAAGGTTCGTTTTCTTATTGATTTGGCCGAGTAACAACAGAAAGTCCTTTTATAAGGGCCCTATATCCTACCTTTACCTTCCTAACCGATATTATCCTTACGAAATCCTTATTTGGTTCGGGTTATACCTTTTTACGCTTTTTAAATTTTACCTTTTTAAGGGTTATAATTAATTAGTTATTATAAACCTCGGCGGCAAAAAAACGGTTCGTTTTTTCGTTAAAAGTTTTCGCGAATTTATGGAATAAAAGCCGTATAATAGGATTTCCGAAAATTAAATTAATTTTTACCAAATTCTTTTTAATTCGGATTAAATTCCTGGATAATTTAAATATTTTGATATTTAAAATAATTATTTAAGCCAAAAAATTAAAGCGTAATAGGTATTAATCGATTTTGGGGTAAATATATATATATATATATATATATATTTAACGTATTTATTATTTAAAATTTTTATTTTATTAATAAAACGTAAATTTATTACTTTTTAACCCTTTATAATATATTTCGAAATTATTATAATTTCGTTTTATATCTTGAAAAGCGCTTAAAAAAAGTCGTTTTTATTTATAGCTTCGGAAACCTATCCGTAATAACGTTCGCAAAATTAATAGCAGAATTTCCGTTTTAAAGTGGTGAGTATATTTATATTAAAAATATATTTATATAAAGTTTTCGGTAATATGGTTATTATCGCCGTTGATAATTAAAAACTTTTATTCGTTAAAGTTTTCGGGCTTAGTATTAAGGATAAAAATTTCGCGAAATTATTTTAAACCGATTTTGGTATCTATTTAGTTATTTTTTAAAATGGTAAAATATTAACTTTCGTATACTTTATTATCCGAATCGGAAAATTATTATTATTATACGTTAATGCCGTTAAAAATTACGAATAATAATAACGAACGTCCATTAATATTAATATATACGATTATAATAATTTACCTCTTTTTAAATATATTCTTTAAAACCATTTTTTTAAAAAACCTTTTACCGAAAACGAAAATAATTTTTTTATTCCTTTTATTATTTTGATTTCGTTTACGTTATATCGGTTTCCTTATTTAATAACCTTAATTTCCGGCAAAACGAAACGTTTAAATAAAACGTTAATAAAAACCGGAAAAATATTATTTAAATGCTTATAATTAATTATCGTATTTTTAAAAATCCGTATTTTAAGATAATAACGTAAAAATCGGGTTATTTAATTTTTCCTTAAACGTTCGGAATTACCGTTATTAATTAAAAAATATTATACGTATAAAGAAAATCGGAAATAAGGTATTATATAACTTAGTTAATTTTATATAATAACTTAATAAATTAAAACTTTTTTTTAAATTCGTAATAGTTTTTAGCAAATTTTATTAAAATTTTTTTTATCGGTACGCTTTTAATATAACGTATTATATATTATTTATCGACCTGATATCCTTTAAAAACTAAACGGAAATTTTTTTAGGTTTTACTTTATTAATCGCTTACGCCGTACGGAATTAAGTTAAAAGTTATATATCGTTCGAAAGCGCAGATTTTAATAAATAAGAAGATAATTTTTTTAATTTTTTAAAACGTTATTAAAAGGTTTTTTATAAGGAAAGAAATCAGTAAATGGATTATGTTAGGGATTTCAGGGGATATGTAATAGATGACGGATAAATGGTAATAGATAACGGTGTTTGACTTAAGGTTCTTCACGTGTTACGAGTAGCCATGCATTGGATACGTATAACTGTGTGAAGGTGTAAGTCTGATTCTCTAAACTATCAGAAACTACTGGGAGCTTGCAGGTATATGTAGTCGAGAAACCCGTCAGGTAAGCCCGGACCACTGCAATCCTTAACAGATTAATACGTAACGCGGGTATGGGGTGGTGTTGGATATAGGGGTTATCAGTGATGTTGCATTGCATAACTAGTTGCAGGCGTTTTAGAACGCGTATTGCACTTTAATATAATCTGTCCACGGAACATATATGGTCCGATTAAAGGGAGCCTTTCCGTATATGGAATGCTAGCGCACCCCTGCTAGCTGACATACCCCCTTAACGCCTTAACGTAATTACGGCATTAATTGTTACCCTTTATTACTTTTTAAAGCCGTAATTATCCATTTTATCTTTTTTCCGGCAATTAAAATTTTTTAATTAATTAATTCTTTATTTAAAATAATTCTTAAAATTTTTTTTTAATTTTAAATTTTTATAATATTTATTAATTTTAATTATTTTTTAAAATATTTAAAAAATTTACGTAATAAGGCCTTTATTAATTTATTAATTAATATATCGTCCGTAAATATATATATTTTTTTACGGTTTTTCGAAATTAATAATTATATATATTTACGTATCGTAATTTTATTTATAAAAAACGATATTAATATTAATAATCCGTATAATTTACTAATTATTATATTATATATTTAAAAGTTTTATATTTAGGCCGATTTTTAATTTTTTAATTAATTAAAAATAAAATAAATTTTTTTAATAATTTATATAAAAAATAATAAGTTTATTTCAGTTATAAAATAATTATTATATTTTATTTATTTACTTATTATTTTATTACTTTTTAAAATAATTTTATAACGTAAATTTAAAAACCTTTTTAATTAATTATATTATTTATAAAAAAAACCTCGTTTTAAATATTTAAAAAACTTTTATCTTTAAATTATAACGTTAACGTTTTAATTTTAATTAAATATAAAATAATTTAATTAATAACTTTATAATATACGTTATTAAAATTTAAATTAAATCGGATAAATTTAAATATTATAAAAATTATATTAAGTTACGTATTAATTATTATATATAAAATAAAATCGATTTTTTTTTAATATTTATTAATAAAATTTAAATAAATAAAATTAAAATTCGATAATAATTTAACGTCCGTTATTAACGTATTTAAAAAATTATTTAAACTTTTTTTAAAAATTAAATTAATTTATTTATTTATAAAATTGGATTAAAATAATTTAATTTTTTTATTAAATTTATTTTTAATTATTTTAATACCAAAATATTATTATAAATTTTTATTTTCCGTAAAATTATACCGTTATCGTATTTATTAAATTAATTAATTAACGAAACTTTAATCTTTTTCTCGGTAAATTATAACGATATCGTTTATAAAAAAAATAAAAAAACTTTTTAATAAATAAAATACTAAAGTTCGTAAAAAACGGGATTAAACTTTAATTTTTTATATATTTTAATAAAATCTTTTTATTATAATAAAATATTTTTTTTAATTTATATAATATCTTTTTAATTTAAAATTTTTTATTACGTTATAAGTAAATTAAAGGTATTTTTATAAATATTTAATAAAATAAATTTACGTTAACGAAAACGTTTATAACGTTATATTATTTAAACTTTAAGTTAAATTCAACCGTAATAATAATTAAAATTCGAAACGATTTTTTAATTAAAATAAATACGTATATATTATTATAAAATTTTTTAAATTATTAATTATTTCGTATAATAAAATATATTTTATATTTTTATAATTTATTATATTTATTAAATTTATAAATATATATTTTTATATATCTTAGTTTTTTTTTAATAAAAATTTAATTAATAACTTTTTATAATTATAATTTTTTTATAATTTTATAAATAAACTTTTTTAACTTTACGAAATAACTTTTTTAACGGGATATATAATTAACTTTTTATAACCTTATAACGGTAACGGTAAGTTATATTTATATATCCGGTTTTATAACTTAAGGATTATATTATATATTTTATATTAAAACTTTTCTAATTAAAATAATACGTATTTCGGGTCATTATTTTCCTTAAATTTCCGTAATTTACCAGTTAATTATCGATCGTATTAATAAAATAAGTTAATCGTTTTATGTTAAATGCAGCTTTTTATATTTTATAATCGTATTAATAAGTATTTTTTCGATATAAAACGTACGGAAAGTTTACGTTTATAATCCGTAAAATATTTTCGTTTTTTATTATTATTTTAAATTAAATAAAATAATAAAAATTTAAAATTATTTTTATTTTTTCCGTTAACGTATTAATTATAATAATTATTAAAGTAAACGTTAATAAAAATAATATATTAAAAGACGGAAATAGTTCGAATATAATGGTTATATAAAAATAATTAATTTTATACGAATAAATTTATTTTTTCCCATTCGGTACCATTCGTACGCTTATATTATTTTAAAGTTATTTTTTTTATTTAATAAGTAATTAAATTATTCCGCTTAAATTTTATATTCTTTTTATATATATATAAAGTAAATATAAGTTTAATTAAATAATTTTATTTATCGGAATAATTTATATAATTCGTTTTCCGTAACGTAAAAAAATTATTTTTAAAATTTTTAATATTACTTGAAAAAGTATTTTTTTCGTTAAATTATATTTTTTAAATAACGATAATTTTATTAATTAATAAGTTCCAGATTTTATAAATATTTATAAATCGGTAACCGATAAGGAAATTAATTTATACCTTAAGATTTAATTTTTAAAATCTTAATTTTTTTTATAACGGTAATAATTATGCAAGGTTGATATAGGTTCAAGTCGTATTTTCCAGGCTGAGCCAAATATACAGAAAATTATTACACATATAATCTATACGATAGATACTATACCCAATATTTTCGAATACGATAACTGATTAATGGTTTTTACGGTTAAGATAGATTATATACCTTAGTTCCATAAAACCTTACTTTAAAGCAGAACCTTACTTTAAAGCAGACTGTTCGGCCCCCGTAAGCACGCAATTTTTTCGACTGATGTCGGCTTGGGAGGCTTACATACGTGGTTGCCGATAAGCTTCGACTCTGATGAACCTTATGCCAGGCAGTAAACCTTAAGGATAAACCTTAAGAATAAACCTTAAGAATAAACCTTACGGTAATAATTATAATATAAGTTATATAATTATATATTCGTAAATAAATTTGTTAAAATTTCCGGTTAAATATTATAACGCCGTTTTTATACCTTAAGTAAATATACCAAATTTCGTATAAATTTTGCTAAAAAAAAGCGTATTTAAGGATACGATTATATAAGTATATTATTATTTTAAGTATATATATAATTAAAAACGAAAATAATTTAACGTTATTTTATATCGTAATTACTTTTTTTTTAATTATATCCCTTAAACGTTTTATATTCTTATTTTAAACTTACGTATATAATATTAAAAGCTTAAATTTAATATTAAAAAAAGGCGATTAAAATATATTATAACGAACCTGTTATATATCTACCCGGAGTATAAGCAGTATTCGAAATAGGGGTTCTTAATTTGCAGGTAATAATAGTATAATAAATAAGATATTCGTTAAAGAAATTTACGGATTTTTCTCTTAACTAGAAAACGGTATAGTTACCTTTAATTAAGAACTTAGATTAATTGCTAAAAAGCGAAATTAAATAAGTATTATTTATAAAAAAAACCGATTGTTATATATTTATCCTAGATTTAATAAGTATATCGTGGATTTATGTAATTTATATAATTTGATTAAATCACTTAAATTACTTAAATTACCTGGATTTTAATAAGAAAAGCCAAGTTTTTTCTGCTCCGAAATTTAGCCGCCTAAAGCTTACGTTAGGTTCTAAAAGCTGTTACGGTCGGGGTCCCGTGACACACCTCCAGTATATATGCAGCTGTACGCACCAGAATGATTGCCACAATTGCGATCATTCCGCCAATCTTTTGCCCCGGCGTAACGGTATGGTGCTAGCCGTAACATAATGATCGCATGACGGTGGGTGACT
>QJNX01000341.1:0-61570 GCA_004155925.1 Monosporascus sp. MG133
CCGATCTAATTAAAAAATTAAAAAATTAAAAAATTAAAAAATTAAAAAATTAAAAAATTAAAAAATTAAAAAATTAAAAAATTAAAAATTTAAAAAATTAAAAATTTAAAAAATTAAAAATTTAAAAAATTAAAAAATTAAAAATAAAAGAAAAAAAATTTAAATAAAAAAATTTAAATAAAAAGATTTCAGAAATTATTAAATAACATATTAATAAAAATATTGCAGTCGGTTAATTTTATAATATAAAGTAATATAAGGTTAATATAGGTTCAAGCCTTATTTTCCAGGCTGAGCCAAATATACAAAAAATTATTACACATATAATCCATACGATAGATACTATACCCAGTATCTTCGAACACGATAACTGATTAATAATTTTCACGGTTAAGATAGATTATATACCTCAGTCCCATAAAACCTCACTCTGAAGCAGACTGATAATAATATAAAGTAATATATTATTTTTATATAAAGCCGCTTTTTAAAGGGGAAAAAGCGTTTAATTACTTAGAACGAATTATATTTTAATTAAACGTTAAAGATTTTAAAATAAACGTTTTCAAAAAGAAAATTTATTTATTATATAAAAAGAATAAATTCTTCTGGTTAAAAAAAAGAGGTTAATAAGAAATATAACTAATAACGGTTAAAGATAATTATTATAAAAGGGTTAAAATTAAAAAACGGAAGTATAACGTTTATAATAAGCCTAGATATAATATAAATACTTATAAAAAAGTTATAAATACGTTTAATAAAAAAGAATTCGATTAATTTTAATTAATACGATATATTATTATTAAATTATTTAAATTTATTATTATAAGTTATTAAACCAGGCTCATTTATTTATACGGCTTGTTTGCTTATATAAAACGCTATATAAATAGGTGTTATTAATATAAAATTAATATCGTTTTAATATTAAATAATTCATTAATAATAACGTAAATTAACCGAATACGATTTTGATTTATTAGATATAAGGGATATCAGCTGTATTATATTGCCTGACTAGTTGCAGGGGCTTTAGACCGCGTACCGTACTTTACTATAAACTGTCTACGGAACATATATGTTCCGATCAAAGGGAATCTTTCCGTATATGGGGTGCTAGCGCACCCCCTGCGAGCTGACAAAATAAGACCCCTGTTCGCACAACTACCACTTAGGCTCGTTAGGGGTATTTGGGATTTGATTGGTTAATATTTAGCGTGATACAGCAGTATATATAAAAGACGAGCCTGAGCTAGCTGAGGTAACCGGTAAGTAGTCTCGCATCCCTAGCTGAATGCGCCACCTCACGAGACGGGCACACTGTAAATTGAGACATCGCGCCACGTTAGAGCAACTCTAGCCGACGATCCAAGCGTCGCGTACGCTTTTTCACGGCCAGCGTTTCCGCATTGCCGCTTGACGAGTTGAAGTCTGTCTGTTACCCTAATCAGAGACAAACATGCTGTCTGTATCTTACCCAATTGGGGGACCTTTGCGTATTATCGAGTATGTGCCATACAACCGAACCACTGACGGGTTAGCCTATGAGTAAATATGCATATATTCTTTTCCATTAAAGAATTTCTGCTTTGTACGGTAGCTCTGCCCCTATTCAGGAGCAGGATCCTATCGTGCAAGATATATCACACTCCTAACACAGTGGAATCTTTTCGTTCCACAACACTCCTGCGTACGCAATCGGAATGCTCCGGGCAATGATCACCTTTGTCCCCTACCTATGAATCGCCATAAGTGGCCTCCACTACCTTATTACATACAGATCTCCATACCCCACTTTCCAGCAATGAATTTGTAGATCTGTCGCCCATGTAGAAAGCACCAACATATATTGAATATTGCGGTGCAGACAGCCACACCGGCACTCGCTGCATCATATCCAGCTGGGAGAAGCTATCCCGGCGCGACGCTGATCCCAACGGGTGCGCGCATACTCGCCAGCGATATATTGGTCCGAGGCCAACATCTGGGGTACCGGGGTAGGTTATGACGATGTAGAGCAGTGAGAGCTCGCCGAACTCCGAATCCTCCCTCCAAACGGTAGCTGTTGTTCTCGAATCGGGTTCCAGCGCTAAGGGTTAGCCCTCCCAGCGATTCGGCGTGCATTGCTCGTTCCCAGGTTGGGTGACATGCGTCTATCGCCCTGCAGAAGGATGACCGGTGGGCAGTACTGCGACGCTGCGTGTGATATTTGTCGTTCGCATTGCATCTAACGGGTGACTCCAAAGCCCTTTCCGGGGGACTCCAACCCCGGTTAGGGCAATGGCGCCGTTGTGACCGATCCGATGTTTCACAGGATACAGCCCTGTTATGCGCCTCTCGGACAATCTGCGACTTGGCTTGCGGGACGGCACCAGGTGTCTGGGGAAGGCTGGGCGGCCTTGGGCTGGAGAGGGCCTAGATCTTAGCAGGGAGTTGGAAAAGGACCTGATTCGTGGCATAGCCTCGGCGTCGAGATGCGACGAGTCAGCTCGTATCTCTGCCAGGACATTATGATGATGATACTGTGGCTAGCCTACCAGAGTAGTTTCCTAATGCTGGTTGTCCGTCATCGCTTCGATCCCTCTCCAGTCCGCAGCCATCTCAAGCATCAGTGAAATGTATCTAGCGATCTTCATAGGGCGGGTTATGTGGCTGCCTTGGATTTTCACCGTCTCAGATAATGAATAGCCTTACGTAATCCGGTTCTGAATTGTAATTGGACAAAGTTGTCGTCGCCCCTATTCGAAGTACCGAAAAAGGAAGCCGATGCGATTGGCTCCCTCCAATTATCCCCGCACATTTCTGTCTAACGTAAATGTCTTGTGGTTTGCTTATCTCATGCGGATTCAGTCCAATGAAGGTGGTCGCGGGTTCTCTCTCATCTGCTGAGGATTCGGTGGCTGAGTATCGAATGGGCTAGACACAGGTAGGGTGGCAGCCTCAGGTGGTAAGGCTGCCACTCTGCAACACCTCATGAAGGTACGTCTCACCCCAAAGGAAGCCGGTGGCCACAATCTCAACTCAGTCTCGGGCATCAGCACAAAATCCGTCCCGCAAAAAATGTCTATCCCTCCCGAGGAACCTAAGGGTGGATATGACAACCAAGGCGATAGGTCGCTCCGGATTGCAAGGCTTTATCGGAATCCAGAGCGTCCGCCAACCTGATGTAGGAAGACTTGATTGTCCTTCCAGATGACCTCGGTGAACTGAGCCGCAATAAGCCATGTAATGAGTGCGCGTCGTCTGGTCGGCCGGATGACTTCTTCGATTGCCTTACTGAGTATTATCTATTCCCTGATACTGTAGACGAGTTCATTTGGCGCGAGCGGGACGCAACACGCGGCTGCGCAGTCTATGTAGTAATCAAGGCCATCCTGTCCTCGTTTCTGGCCCAGCAGAGAACCGATGAAAACAGGGCTCGCAAGACCGAATACTTCTACCCGGACGGGCATATTTGGGATACGCGTGCCCGTTTCGTTGGCGGTCACGCTTGCACTCTTTTTGTGACACCAAATGTTACGATTTCGTGAACTCCTCTGGCTTGGAGCCTAGTAGAGACCCTAACACCGGAGCACGAGTTTCACTTGAGTGGGCATCGCAACGGCTGAGGGAGTGCGTCTCCTCCCACGAGCGTTGGAAGAAGAGTGAGTCAGCATTTGTAGCCACTCGACTGCTGTCTGTGTGTCCCTTGAATGGAGACGGCGACGTTCGTTTGCAGCAGAGGCAGGATATCCCACTAGGTGTCAGTAACGCGGCCTTGATCCATTGATGGGGCTCTCCTGAAAACCCACCATCATGTCTCACGACAATGCAAACGCTGCGGCGGTATCTGCAGTCCATCCCGTGGGGCGAGATACCAGCAACATTTCAAGATGCAATCTCAACCTGTCGCCTCCTAGGTGTCACATACCTCCGGATTGACTGCTTGCGTATTGTTCAACAGGATGAAAAAGAGCGGCATCAAGAGGGTGAGAAAATGTTCCATGTCTATAGGAACGCTACAGTAACCATTTTCGCTACGCATGGTACGGATAGCTCTGGCGGCTTGTCTGTGCACCGTGAACTCAAGCCAGATATAACGATATTGACGTTGCGTTACGCCGGAGTAAGCCATCAGAGACGTGCTCGGGAAAACTACAATATCCCACACCAAGGAGCAAGCAACGACGACAAGCCCATTGGGCCTTTATGTACCCGAGCATGGGTCTGGGAGGAGCTCCTGCTCTCACCGCGTCGCTTATTTTTCACGGCCAACGAGCTGCAGTGGGTGTGTTCCATTATGTCAGATTGCGAGTGTTTTGGCAGGAAACTACGGGATGGGACGAGCCTCCTGGCAGACTGGAGCTCACGCCTGAAGACTGCGAAGATATTATTGAGCGGTGGACCGAGGGGATCGAGATGTATACCTGCATGCATCTGTCGAGACCCCAAGATAGGCTTGTTGCTCTTGGCGGAATCGCCGAGCATGTGTCCAAGAAGCATCCAACTCTGACATACCTTGCAGGACTCTGGTCTCGCCACCTTCTGGCACAACTATTATGGTATGTTAAGCCTACTGAGAATCACCTGCCGATCGTACCGGATGACACACCAGCTATCAGCATCGCGCCAACTTGGTCCTGGCCTCAGTGGGCACGGATATTTCTTTTATACGCATCGGCGACGAATCCGATGGAAGCGGTAGTCGAAAGGGCAGAGTGCGAGTACCAGGACGGCAACCCATTTGGCGCGTCAGCCCAGGGCACTATGACTTTAAGAGGCTCATTTGTGCTGGGCGAAGTCTTCCGGGATACTTCAGCTAACCCACAAGGATTCCGCTGTGGCGAGGTACCTCATAAAAGTGTTTATTTCGATGGCCAAGTTCAGAGCCCCAGCGGACATGGTCTCGGAAAAGTCTACCCGCTTTTCAACGCGATGAACAGATACATAGGCGAAACGGTATCACTTATCCTCCGCTCGAGTCAATCGGTGCCAGGGTACTATGAACGAGTTGGCATCGTTGCCTTCCCCGGCTCTCGTAAAATCGACCACCGCGACGGAGGCTGGGAAAAGGGCACTCTTACGATCATTTGAAATAGACGTATAAGTGCCTTGCTATGAGTATCAGTTGAAGTTTTTAGCTAACGGGCCAAGGGCCTTGATTGTCTAGTTATTGAAATGCAGAAAGACTACCGTCGACCTGAACGTGGTTCGACTTGGCATTCTCTACCTTGTCAGCATGTCCGTCTTGAGTAACTATAAGCTCGACTCTGGCAGTTATATGCTGGAATCTTTTAAGGCGCGTCAAGAGTACACGTGCGTTGATCGAACAAACCACAAAACCAGGCCCCTCCGCCAATCTTTTATTCCTAGCAGCCCTTCGCCCATCTTAACACTTGACACCGCGATCACTCCCTTCCCGTTTATTATTGGCCGTTTCCTCGGGGAAGCACATTGTATTGGCCTACAATAGCATAGCCACCAGATAAGTCTAGTAGTTTGGCTCATCATTCCAATACAAGGTCTCGTGATAGATTCTATGTGTTACGGTCAGCTTGCCGCTTATACTCCTGTAGGCGTGTTCGCCCAAGTGCCACAGCGGGATGCTGCCGAAAGCAAAGGACGAGGATCCGACGGGGAAGAAGAGGACGAAGGGGTTACGTACTCGGGACCAGTCGCCACCAACTCCCACCCGAAAGTCAGCTTTATAAATTGCGTCAAGTGGCTCGCCACCTTGAGAGCGCCGGTGTCCGTCGGATGCCACGACATTGGTCCGATGTCGTTGTGCTGCAGGATGCCCTGCGTGCTAAAGTAGTGCACGAAGGGCTTGCTGGTCGTGTTGAGCGTGACCAGGGTCTCCGTGACGCCGTCCCAGATCTTCGGGGCCGAGAGGTAGCCGGGCGAGTTGAAATACTCGACGACGTCTCTCAGCTCCTGATCGAAGGCCTTGTTCTGTAAGAAGGTGTTGCCGTATCGGTAGAAGCCGATCCAGAGTTGCTGGCCCACCACCGCGTTAGCGTCTTGTCTGGGATAGGGAAATAAATAGATCATATAGGGGATGTCGCATTTTGGGGTGAGGGAGACCGTACCATCACTATGACTTGTGCCTTCGGGTATTTGCCGTGAACACCCTGGATTAGTTTCTTGTAGCCGTCGACGTATGCCTCGCTGGATACATTATTGGCGTCATTGGCGTCATTGGTGCCGAGATTGATGACCACGATGTCTGGTCTTGTCTCTTGCTTGCCGAAGTCCCATGGTTCAGGATCATCTGAGCGTATGTTAGTGAAAGACCAGATCGGGACATCAAAACTCCATAGCGTCTCTGGCGCTTCAATCCCCGTGGCTGCTTACCACCCCAGATTTCCGAAGCACGCCCACCCGTGTCGGAGGTGTAGAACCACTGATGAGCCTGGCCCCGGGGGTTGCCCCAGCACGGCTGGTCGGCCACGCAGATTCCCGGATACGCGACAACGGAATACTCGGTGTCCCCGAGGCCGGCGCCGACGCCATGCGCGAAGCTCGAGAGGGCTTCGTAGCTCTGCCACATCCCGGCCGAGAGGCTGTCTCCGATGAACTCGATCGCCCTGCCGTAGTTGGGAATCTTGACCAGCCGCTCCCCCTTCCCGACATGCACCTTGTCGATCTGCACTCCGTAACCCCAGTTAGACACGCGGAATTCGAACCTCAGAGGGTTCACGGGATATCCGTCATGCACGCCAGGAGTATCAGGGGTGACGAGGAGATGCGTGGCCCCCGCCGTAACGTTGGTGAAAGTCCAATCCATGCCAGCAATCCGGTAGCCGATCAGGGTCTTGTTCGTCGTCAATTCGCCAAAAGTGATGGCCACCCTGTCACCCGTGAAGCCAAATACAAGACCGGGGGCCCTGGGGGTTGCGTTTAGTTAAGTATGGTTAAGCTTCTCGGGGCCGACCACTCACGCCCACCAAGACACTTTCATAGAGTCCCATCTCCCCTTGTACGATAACTCAGGGGCGTCTGCAGGGTAGGTTTCGAAGTCATAATCTGCTATATCCACCTTCGTATCCGGAAAATTAGTATCCCGTACTTGTCCATTCTGCAATATGGTCCCCTCCACCAAGGCGTGCAGCCCGAGTGCGACAGCAGCGAGATTCCAATTCCACATCTCGAGATTTTGCGGCTAAACCTCATTCCACGGGGGAGACAGAAGGTGACCGGGAGCGTAAAGGCCATGGAAAAGCTACTATACCAAAATTTATATACGCTGCGCTTCTCCGCATGCCATGTCTAGTCGTATGTGCGGTCCGGTCGTCCGCGACTCCTCTCCGAAAAGGCGGACGACGAGAGGGGCCACTTACATCTGCACCTCGTCCCGGGATAGGATAGATCCTGGGTAGTAATTGAGGTGCCTGAGCTGCAGCTCTCTCAACGCTGCGCGATCTTATTGCATGCCTAGCACCGGGCCACCATATATATATCAGCTAGCACCTATGCAGACGGGTGGGTCTTTCCCCTTAAGGTCCCACGTAGGATCCTACTGTGGAACACGTGAGGTTCATTTAGGCTCGTGCCCTGGAAAAACTGCCGGTTGATACAGTAAGCAGCTCGGGAAGACGGGAGAGGATTGTCGCTTCCCGAAACTAGCAGATGCCGGGTGTGAAGAGGTCCACGAGAAGGATTATGACAAGGGGGGTCCAGTTATGTTAAAGTGAGGTTGAGCGAATAGGAATAACTTAAACGATTGTAAGGATCAAGAAACCTGCAACGAGTAATCCAGTTACATGCGGAAGGCTGCTGTCCATCTGCATGGCAGGGTGCGGCTCGGTGAGGTTGTCTCCATATGCCTCCGTGGCATGTGAATACCTACCTTGCTTTATCCACCAGATATAGGATAGCAGGCGACAGATACATAGCAATGGAGTTTCTTGCTCCACTAGCTAACTACAATCCTACCGAGTCTGAATCCCACTTGTGTCAGCTTCACCGTAACTAGAGCAGGAGATCAAAGGAGAAAGAGAAACAGCGGCGCCACAGAGATAGGCAAGTCTCTCTCCCAGTCTCTTCAGTGTCGCTGATCATGACACAAAGGCACAGGGAGGGGCTGGCTAGCTTGAGGTTAGGTAACCAGGGATACCTCCCAGGTAGGTGTGCTCCAACTTGTCTCGTTGCAACATAAACAATGTAGGTACTGTAGCTACAATACTGATATGTTAAATATATAATCCGGTACTCTGCCAGAGATGGCATTAGTATAATAGGTATAATAATAGTAAGGCGAGACGCTGACCATTCCGAGTGAGCTCCAGTGGGCCTTATCACGCTATCGCTGCGCTAAGAGTGAGACATTCCCGGGGGCTCCGCATTTTGACACTTTCCCCCATTCTCCAGTCCTCAAGATTTCAAAAATCCAATTTTCTCCCTGACATTACTGGCTCCCTTTGGTTCAAAAGCAATTTTTGGGGAGGTTCTTTATACTTGACAGAGACTCTGGCAGAACACCAAAGCAGCCGAGAGGTAATTCATGTCGTTATCAAGCTCTTTCTTTCGTTATGAGAAGAGCCAGACAAAGGCGTCCATGCTGCAGCAACTACGACGACTATACCCATACCCATACCCGTCACCGCACACATATAGACTCAATGCATATATCCGCCGGCCGCCAATGAGGCTGATCCAATCGCTTCCCGCCGCTTCCTTTGGATCAATCAAACCATCGATGATCTTGTTAGACTGGATACCCAGCTCTACCCTGTTAACGACCGCGTCTGTTTCCATTTGTATCCGTGCATTGTGTCATACCGTCACCCAATTGCCAAAAACCTCAGCCCCAAAAGAATAAGCTGAGGATGAATTAAACCAAGGGAAATCAGAGACAGCCTCATCCGACGCGGCAGCAGGTCCTGCGTAATATATACCGTGCCACATATCACAGATCTACAGGTGTTATGTTACCTCCATCTTCACACCATCACGAGAGAACCGCGGCCCGCCGGACAAAAAAGAAAGGAATTTGAGCCCGCGCCTTCCTAACTTCCTATTCCGTCGAGACGTCAATTGGACTCCTCTTGACGAATAGTAACACTACTACGCAAGATCCTCACAAAGAGAAGAAGAGGAAGAGGGGAGGGGGTCGAAGGAAAAGAAAATAACAGGAGAGAAAGTAAAAGTCCGCTGTGGAAACATACGGAAACCGAGTGTGTGGTGTGTGCTTCCGCCAGCCTTATTCCCTTGACTGTCCGAGCTTGTATCACCGCCTTCCGGGAGGGTCGACTCGCACCGAAACTGGTCCTCCGTCCTGCCATCAATCTCCCCTCCCTATTACCCGTTCCGCTTGAAGTCTGATCGAGATTGGAAGCCAGGAAGACCTGACTCGACCCGACTACTCCGTCACTGCCTCTGCTTATCGGTCAATTTACTGCTGGTCTCGACTGGGTGACCTTTCGCATAGCCTGTCCGTGAGACACTCGGCCACTGCTACTCTTGCGCTTACCATCACCATCGTTACCACCTCAAGACATGAATCCACGCGCGCCGGTAGACTGCAAGATTGACCGTAGGGTGTCGCTTCCACTTAACAAGCATCGCCACTACCACGACGACCGCCACTTAAACCGACGTTGCATTCGAAAGTCTGCTTGGCTTGCCGGTGCTGCCGGCTCCTTGGTCCCTGTCTCCCATTCCGGCAGCGGCGCAACCTTCGATTCTTAGATAAAGTCCTTGCAGCGCAGTCATAGTAAGTAGTTGCCGACTTCGCTCACGTAGGCGCCGCTTCGAATCGTCTACGGCAGAGCCATGCCGTCGACGGAGGCCAATACCGTCCCAGACACGCAGTTGGGTCTGACCGAAGAAGAAATCGCGCTCCTCCGCTATCATCAAACACAAGCCAATTCCAACTCGTCCCGTGCAGCCAGCCGCGCTTCGTCTCAAGGCCGCCTCCTCCTGGACAGCTCCAGCCTCGCCGCGCTATCCCGACACCTCGACCGGTTGATGCAGCAGATCCAGCAGCGCATCGAGTACCTGAGCGAACAGAGCTCCGTTGTGACTATGCAGCAGTATGATCATGCCGGCAACTTGATAGATAATGCCGATGCTGAGATCGCGCGCTTCCAGAATATCATGGCTCAGATCGACGAGCTTGAGGTCGATTTCGACCGCATCCGTCACATCAAGGAGATCGTGAGAGATTACCGTCGCCGCGTCGAGGACCTCGAGCGCGAACTCGAACATTCGCAGACGTCGCGGCGGGAACACGATGGCCATCGTCATCACTCCCATCGACAGGGCCATTCGCATCGCCATGAAGGCGGCTCTTCAGGGAGGCGGAACCGGCATTAGGGGGTCCGAGCCCGTGAAAGGGGGAGGAAAGGGCACGCTGCAAAAGTCGGGAAAGACGAGAAAATTGACGCATTCCCAGAAAAGGGAGGTGCTAAGATATGAATGCGCCTGCTCTGAATGGCTAGGGACAAAAGAGAAATATTGCTGCAGATGATGGCTAGAGACACGGGTCACACGACCATGAAATAGCGGCTGCCTTCCACGGAAAGTTTGCGCCCTAGATGCCAGGACGGGGAAAACGGTACCCACCGCACTTGGGCGAAACTACGGAGGCCCGAGGCTTCTGGGGCGGCTGCCTTGCAGGACTAGTGAGGCTAATTACGCTGGACTGAGAGGGCGCCGCCCGACACCACTTTACTTACACCATTCGCATTTTCACAAAACGGGAGCCTCGCGGCAGGATAGAGGGTGGGTAGCCTCACGGCTGGTGATTCTGATTTTATGCGGCGTTGGGGGGTTTTTTTTTTTTTCAACTACTGGTTTACGTCATTTGAAGGGCTCGGTGTCATTTCGCTCATGCGCATACGGAGTTCTCCTGCGCTTTGAGCCATGCATTACTGCGATCACGATTTGATCTCTGGGAGATACCTCAGCCCTGGCGTGGGAAGTACGACTTGGTTTTATGTTGTCTGTTTGAGAATACCCCGCCTCTTATTCGGCCAAGGTGGCCCCAACAATGTTCCGACACGGCGTCGGGGGTGTAAAATTATGTTTAGTATGACTGAACGAGGAAACGAGCGAGCGAGCTTTGGCGCATTGCCTGCGGTGGCCTGTTTATATACGATATTCTTGTTACTTTTCCTCCCAGCATATTCATCGCGGCCTCCTGATTTCACGGCCCGGGGGCCTCTTATCGCGTGTACCGGACCCGGCGGCGGCGGCCTATTCTGACGTAGATTAGTTTGCCTCCCGCTCCTGCCGGGAGAGTTACAGTCCCCGGAGGGATGTTTCGTCGTCTCTTGAAGGAGGAGCCCAGCCGGTTTCGATTCCCCGGGTCGCAATCCGAAGTGGTCAGGTAGGTACGAAGTCGGTCTGCTTGTCGGTAATCCGTAGAGCACAGAGCACAATATACGAAACCACGGGGATCCGCACTGACCAACCCAGCCTACTTAGCCGGTTCCGAAGAAGGGCATACGTAGTCTAAAATGGGGAGGCTGCCTATATCGGAGAGCCCACGCCGGCCGGCCGCGTTTCCCTCTATCGGATCTTTTTCTGGGCGACGAGCATGGTGGCTACGCCGGGAAGTAGGTGTCTACTTGAAGTGAATCTAAGCCTGCTAGTAGGTACATAGGGTTTTACGGCTCTCGAAAACCGGTCGGCCGATCCAAAAAGGGGTGGCGGCAGCGACGTTGATGTCATATATTACCCCGGCCGCGCCCACTGTGTCGCGGATAATGTAGCAGTCCCGACTTCCCGACGGCCTGACTTGTCGTTCCCCGAGCCGTAGAGATATGCCCTGGGAAAGCGCGCGGTCGATACGACACGCCGTTAAAACCTCTTACAGCGGGGTACGGACGACAGAGTTCAAGTCAACGGTACGCCTAAAAGGGCATAGGTCTTTCGTCTCATCGAGATAACCTCGAGGAAAGTTTGCTAGGAATGTAATGTTGAGGATAGGGGGGATGATTGACGTAACGGATGCCCGGATGAGCGCACGGTCTTATTTGGTCTCTCCGCAAAGAGATTAACCGCATCAACATGCCTTGGATACAATCTCTCGTGTATCGCAATTGCTCTTCGTGATCACAATAGGGGCTGGCTTCCCCGTGGTTTGGTAGCAGCTTCGATGAACAGATGTGTTAAGCCCAGTAGACTCGCATTCTTTTGTGGAAGGCCAAAGCAACGTAACGAGACTCGGCTCGATATTATTTCTGCAACTCGGCCTAACAAGAACTATTACAGCCAGCGGTTACTGAACTACCTATTCGACGCCAAAACGTCTATCCGCGGCCTTAGGTCCCGGCCTCTATTTAAGTTTAAGTGCAGTGCAGCCTCGTAAAAGCGGGTGCCCGAAAACGAGGCTATTTCTAATGGTTCCCCGAGATTCGAACGCCGACGAACATCGACGACGCCCCGCGATCTCACTCTAGAACCTCGACCCAGTTGTTCTCCAGCTGTCGCCTCTCGTACCGGACCTCGGCCTCGCGGCGCATGACCCCCTCGGCCTCGAGCTTGTCCGCGGCGGCCGTGGCCGTCTCCTTAATCAGGACGCGGACCGCGCTCGTCAGGATCTTGTACCAGCCGGCATGCGGCTTGCAGCGCTTCTTCTCGCACATGCCGCGGGTGGCCGGGTCTCCAGTGCCCTGACCCTGACCCTGTACGTTGGCGATGGTATTGTTGTTGTTGTCCTTCTTCTCCGACGATGGCGGGTCGAGCGGCGCGTCGAGTCTGCCCGACTTGAACGTCACCTGGCCCTCGGGCGTCTCGAGCCACGCGGCGAACTGGTGGCGCACCGAAACGGTGTCGAGCCGCCAGTCGTAGCCGCAGCTCTCCTTGGTGAACTTGCCGGCCTCGATGGCGGCCTGCCGGCGCTGGTTGGCCCAGTCGATGAGCTGCATCATCTTCTTGTACTGCACGATCTCGTTGCCCAGGGCGAGGCGCTCGGCCGCCGAGTTCTGCAGAAAGGCCTGCTCTTCCTCGCTCAGGACGTCCGGACGAGTCGGCAGGCCGTTGGACCATAGACCCTCTATGTTACCTGTAGTCGAGGGTTAGGGTCGGAAAAGAAATACTGAGCAATGCAGTTAAATGGTAAGATAAATCAAGAACAGGGAGGGGAAGGCAGCGAGCAGGGAAGGGTTAGGCGGCTTTGAGTGGGAACTTACCGAATGGCTTATCGCCAAGCGCCCAGCCGCCTTGATCGGCAGACCTTGCTAACAGACCCACGAAATCTTCTTGTGTAAGGACTTCTACCGCCATCTTGGAAGCCGTCTTTGTAGGTAGGGTGTTGATCATAGAAATCCACCAGGCGTCGCAATGCTCGCTGCTGCAGAAGACACTCCTATCCTTGGTATTCTTGGAATAGAGCCGGGCAGCGTTCTTGCAGCCGGGCAGGGAGCAGGTCTTCTTGTACTTGGTATAGTTCTTCTTCCCGTCTGTGCAGTTGGGACATACGAAGCGTTCGACGAGCTTCTCGCCGGTCTCCTTGTCCAGCTTGACACACTCGCCGTGAAACCAGTCCTCGCAGACATCGCACCCTATCATCCACCGGTGGTCGTCGGGGCCTCGGCAGATACAGTAGGGACCGTTATCGGTCTCGTCATCCGAGCTCTCCCCGTTTGCCGCACCGCCTGACGCCGTGGCCGCGGCTCCTCTCTTCGTCCCTTTCGACGACTTGGGCGCCTTAGACTTCCTTGGGCCCTTCTTAGCGGCCGTTCCTTTCTTCTTGGGTGCTGACCTCATCTTGGTAGAGCTGACGGGAGATGAAGAAGCGAGGTGCTGCTGTGTTTCATCTGGTTCCGACTTGAGCTCGAACGTGAGGGATGTGTGAGGTACGTCTGTTTGTTGTACTGAGCTCGTGACGTGGTTATGCACGTCCCCATCACCTTTGCCGTTTTCGACACCTGAGGTGGCATCCGCCATCTCGACGTCTTGGGATGTCATCGCTGCGGGAACGCGCAAGCAAATAGTATTCGGCGCAAAGCCAACAAACACTATTATTACGTATGTGTTACTTTGATCGGCGATCCCCTAAGCGGCTGTCATTTGCACCGCCTGGTCTGGACACTTCTCGAGGGACCCTGCATGCCAGGCCGACCGCCACTACCAACCACCAAAGAGTAGATCTGAGTCCTAAATAAAAATGGAGGGAACAGCTCTTAGGTTATGTACGAAGCTAATATCGCACTTTGTTACAGATAAAGAATCGCGCCGTGAAGTTTCTAATACCAAATGATGAGGAACGATACTCGGAAAGTCACATGTATCTCCTTTATAGAACGGCGTGCTGAATTTTGGCGTATTTGCATATTGATAAAAGATAAGTGACTTTCTCTCCCTTACATGGATCAATTCTAAGGTTACTCTCTTCCAGCCTCGCGTACATGCATACTCCGTATATAAGAATTACGCTGTAGGTACCATAGTACTTTTGCACAGGTCGATGTTCAACCGAAGCTATCTGCAGGCCTTTTTATCTATTATATATTTCGCCATAGTCATTGCCACATATCGTCTAGACAGTTTCGAATATCTTCGAAGACTTTACTACCCTGGGAAGAAATTGCGGGTTTATTGGAGCTGTCCGGTTCCACATCAGAACGCTGACAGGCGAGTTATATCGTAGAGCTCTACTATAAGTCTTACGCTTCCCGTTCAGGATAGTGACAGCTTCCCCCAAGGTAATCCCAATACATCGCCCATAATCATCCCCCTAACCACCCTTATGTCCTTCCCACTCTGGCTGTGCCTCTCAGCGCCATTCTACAAGAACACGGGCTCAGTAGCGTGCGACCACCTGGCGTCGGAGCGCACGTTCCTGACGTGGGTGCGCGCAGCCCTGGGCTCACCATCGAGCGGTTCTCGCAGCTGGATATCGGCGAGCTCCTCTCCGCCCCCGCCGCGGAACACAGACGACAGCAACAACAGCAGCGGCAGCGGGACAAGGAGCAGGAGCACCACCTGGTGGGCGCGCCGACGGGCCTGGGCGCCGGATCCGTGCTCTACGGCGCGGGGCGCTACTTCTCGAACCTCGGGAGCCTCGAGAGGGGCGAGTTCAGGCCGGCGTACTGCGGCGCGGCGGTCCTGGCGGCCTGAGTCGTGGGCCTCGCGGGAGGGGCGTACGGGGCTGCTTTGAGGAAGAGGGCCGAGAGGGGGGATTGATGGAAGGGCTAGAGCACGATTAGATTGTTCCATTTACAGTAAGCCAGTCACACGGATATATCCGTGGAGTTGGCTAGAAGGGGAAACGCAGCACACATGCAAGCAATAAGCCACAAGACAGTCATTGAGCAACAGTAGTATCAATTGCTAGGAAATGATAATATCAAGCCGTTCTCGCCCGGTCTCACTTGGTATCTTTCCCCGAAAACGCCAGACCCCCTTCATCGTTCGCGCCGCCGCCCCATTAGTCCAGGGCCCCCGATTTCCGCTTTCCGGGGACGCGATCGCGCGATATTCACCTCAAGTAGATATACACGTATATGTATAATTATATACGGCCACGCCCACGCGCACACGCACCCATACACGCTCCGGCCTCGGCTTCCCATTTTACATTTCTCCATTCTCGTGAATAGGCACGCACAGGCGGCGGTGCCGCCGCTCTCGACTAGTTAACTCGTTATCTAGAGAGCGTAGTTCTCGGTGTGCAGGAAGATCTCCTCGAGCATATCGTCGCCCCAGATCTCGGCCTGCAGGCGGGCGACGGCGTTGGCGACGCCGACGCGCAAGCCCGCCGGCCCGCAGACGAAGACGGCGGTGCGGCGGCCGAGGATGCCGCGCCCGTCAGCGCCGCCCGTCGCCCACTCGCGCAGCATGTACCCGAGGTCCGGCCGCCCGTACTCGACGCTCCAGCCGCCGTCGATCTGGTGCGGCACGGGGAAGGCGAACCGCATCAGGTTCTTCTGGAACTCCGTCGGCGTCTGCGGGAACCCGAAGTCGAAGCCCGAGGGCGGGCCGAACGTCGACGTCGGCCGCGCCGCGCCCGTGGTGCCCGGCTGGCCCGGCAGGTTCGTCGTCCGCAGGTGCGCGAACTCCGGCGGCCGGAGCGCGTCCTTCGAGGTGCCACTGGGACATCCGGCGTCGTCGGGCGATGCCGGGGTGTTTGTTGAGTTGGGGAGTCTGCGTGGCGAGGCTGGTGCGTAGTTGAAGTGCGGCTGGAGGTCGGGGCGAGTGTGCAGAGGGGGAAAGCGAAATTCGCGTTTAGACTTATCTTCGGGATAATCCGACGTCGGTGCGACCGGTGGTTCGTCTTGGCCATCGGCGGCGTCGTTGTCTCGACCCTCGAGTTTGCGCAAAGACTCTTCTTGGGCTGATTGACGATTGACCTGTGGTCGCGCCTGGGGCGGGATGACGTGTGGTTGAAGGTATTTTTGTTGAGGCAACGCCGTGATCCTGTCCTCGTTCTCGGCGTGCAATTCCCGCTCGTAATCAGGGTTGCCCTGGGCCTCGTCTTGAATCATCGCCGAGGTGCGCTTCGAGGCGATGCCCGCGACGAACCCGTCCAGTTTATCACGGAAAGCATTGCTGAGGGGTCGTGGCCCCCGCTCACGGTGCGCGGGACCTTGGGATTGCCTCACCGCGGAGGTGACGAAGAACTTGCACGTTACGCTCTCTGGCGGTGCCGAGTCGCGGCAGATGCGCAGTTCTTCCCGGAACCAGTCCATCGCCTCGAGTCGCTTCAGGGCCCAAACGACAACTACTTTCTTAGTGATCGCCTTGCCATCCCTCATTCGCTTGATCAGGTTCAGCAACTGTGACATCAAGGATGTAATACCGCTTCCACCTGCGATGAGGATGCACGTGTCGAATGCGGCAAGCTCCCGGCGCATGCCGCCATACGGTCCGTCGAGATAGGCTCGATAGGTGTGAAAGGGGCCCTTCTCAATGGCTGTCTCTAGGACCCTCCGAGTAAAGCCGCCGTAGGGCTTGAAAACTAGAGTGCAGTCTCTGTACTGCTCACCGTACTCGGAGGGGAAGTCTTCGCTGCAGAGCGACGAGATCGTGAACGGGTGGTTATCGAAAAACGAGATCCCAGGAATTCGAAGGTACACGTATTGCCCCGGCTTCCATTTCATCTGTGTAGGGATGGTGATTTTGATCGCATTTTCGGACATCAAAGTAATCGCTGCCTCGTCTCCCACCATAAAGGAGAGCCGCCACGGTTTGGCCCAGTTAAGTTTAGACAGGCGCATCATGTAGCAGAACGCCCATATAGCAACCGTGGTATATAGATAGTTCCATGATGCAAGGTAGTTCTTGGTATGCCAAAAGAGTAGGCCGACATATACGACTCCAACCGGGACATGAAGTATGACGAATACTTCGTAAGCTATTCTCCGGATCACTGGGAGCGAAGCGACGCAGAGCCACACAAGCGGAACCAGGCAAGCGACACCGGTCCCGTATATGATACCGCTCCCTTCGGGAAACAGCCTTTCGAAAACGTCCATGCCACCATCATCCCACACCGGCTGAATATAGAACGGGATCGTATGGACAAGCGCCAAGAACAGGCAGAGGTAGCCCGCCCATCTGTGGAAGACGTTGAGCCTCTCCGGTCCAATACCGATAATAAGCGTGAGCAGATTGGCTTTCATGCTCGTGGCGATGATCCAAGGGGTCATCGCAACGGCGATCATGCCAGCCCGAACAGCCACTGGCGGGGAGCCGAACTGGATACTCTGCCAGTAGAGGGGTTGCTTCAGAAAAGTGAACAACGAGACGAATGCTAATGCGATGAAACCGACAGCCAACACAGCGAGCGATGAGAACGTGAAGCGGTGTTTTCGCCAGACGATGTCGGGGATCGGCCGGTAGAAGACCCATCTGAATAGTGCAAGAGCATCGAGTACGGGACCGACCGCGGAAAAGTCGGATTTCGGCTTGAAGTCTGTCTTCTCTCCGCCCTCTTCCGGGAAGAAATGCCGGCCGGTCTGTCCTGTTCGAATACCGGTTGCCGCAAATTCGGGATCGAGGCTGTATAGGTCTTGGTAATGCTGCTCCATCTCTTGCTTGTAGATGGCTTGCCTGATCTTATCTTGCCACCAATGCCATATCCGTACCAAGATAACAACCCCAACCAAGCTTACCGAGAAGTAAGTCCAGCCGACACCATACTTGCCCGACTCGATCCACGGGTCTAACGTATTAGCTTCCACTAAGCCTGGCGGACTTGTTGGTGTCAATGGGATATTTATTCGTTTGGCAAGGTCCGATAGCGTCTTAGACGCTCTCATGACAACTGAGTGAGAGTCCGCGTCCATGATCGTCTAGGTATATCGACTGATTAAGGGTAGAACGTCGTCTAATGGGAACCGGAGACCAGGCGCCAGACGTGGATGGCGTTATGAGATGACCATCTGTGGCGAGCCCGTGCTTCGCATTGAGTTCTCAGGGTATTCAATATTTCGCATGAAGTCGTGGTCCCCGTATAAAACTTGAAGCCAGATACCGTAAGCGTATGGCAAGGCAATTGGACGCTACTGAGAGCAATAGACTATATCATGTTAGACCCTGATATTCGTCTGCTGTAGGAGCACAGCGCCGATCTGCTCTTTCCGCGGTCCTAGGGAGAGTTGAAGGCGATGCTGACGGCCATGAGACCGAACGGGAACTGGCGATAGTAAGTATAGGGTGTCCAAGCGGGAGGCGCGGATGAGGTGGTAGGGTAAACTGGTGGATATATGCAATGCTCCAAAGACAGGGATGGCCTTAGTCGAAAGAACTAGCCTCTCTTCGTCACATACATAATATACACCATGCAGCGCCATCAAGATCTGCCGCCAGTCAACGCCCCTATTGCGAAGTAGGTGAGATTGACCTCATGGAAATCAACGATCTCGGCAAATCCGGCCTACGCGGACCAGTCAATCAGAAGGACGGAGGGCCTTGTGGGAGGAGGTGCCAGTTGACAAATATGTGAAAGCTACCGGTGATAGCGCAAGGTTCAGCGGTTGACCGGACTTTAATATTGGCTGGTCACAAAATGGCTGTTCCCCGCTGAGTGCTGGCTGCAAGGTGAAGGCGCTCAATAGGTGCGCCGTCGTTCAATCTTGGCATGCCCTGCTATCACCAGCGCGGGAAGCCCCTGTGGGCCAACTGGGATCGCGATGCTAGGACCGCACTTGCAGATACCCGAACCCAGCTAGCAGGCGGGCAGGCGAGCAGATCAGCGGGTAAATATTATCTCTCTAAGTTAAAGTAGAGAAAACCTTCACCGAAGAGGAGGAGGGCCTGGCAAACTCTTGGGGGGTTTCAGGCTGTATGTTCAAGTCCCAGCAAAGGTTACATTACGACTGCGTCGCATATCTATCACCCGTCCTTGTTCTCGTGTGGGATTGCAGTTGTGGCGCTCGAGTGTCGCACGGCTTGTAGATAGTGTCCCTGTCATCGCTGCGGCCGGATGCCCAAGCATCAGGGCCCTGTAATGCTGGTTGAATGTTGGCCGATGGCGTGTGCAAGGTCCACAGTTTGCCATAGTCGGCCACCTGAGCGACCTGCGTGCATTTGATGCAGCATACTCTGCCCCATGGCAACTTGGGGGCGTAGCAATGTTGTCAAATGAGAATTGGCGGAGAGATGTGCTCCCCGTAAGGTGCGCAAGGGGCGTCATCTTGGAAATCTCTTGGTTCTGCAGCAACAGTCGGCCCGGATTCGACACGATCATTGGAGAATTGGCGTTAATGGCGATCAAACGGCGTGCATGGCGGGCGGCAAGGGGACGGCTCTGATTCGTTGGAGCTCAAACCCTTTTGCTTTACGCCCCCGTAGATCCTTTTTGCTTCCAATCCGCATGAAAGATCTCATCAAATCAGTGTGGCCTGCCGAATCCGTCAAGGCGGGGCAGCCAGTGGAGATGGGACAACGGCTTCCAATATCACTGTGGTTCCTGTATAATGAGCAGAATGCGTTCCACGCAGTTGGGAAGACGTTGTATTGGAGGAAGATATGGTCACTTGACTTTGCGCTGCATTCTGGAGGATTTCTTAATAGCGGACTTAATGGTTAGGTGAACCTGGCTCTTCACCTGTTCCACCGGAATTCTAATGCGTAGTAAGCCTTATTTCCCGCTTACGTGCCTTGTTGGTACGATGGGGCCACGGATCATGATACCCTGGGCACTGCGGTCCGGTGGGCTCGAGAGGAACGCAGTGTACCCGAACTGGTAGTCCAGGGTTTCCCGCGGAGCGGTCGATATGCCCGGCTAGCATGGAGGCAAGAGGAGATGTATTTCCATTGTGAAGATGGAGGTTATAGTCGGCCATGTCGGATAAGACCTGATGGTCAAATCTTCCGATTGTTAACCGCTCGAAGCCTTCGGTTCGGATGTAGACATTGCTTGCTGAGCCAGCTAATCGCCGCACCTTCTATATACGTGAATTTAATGGCCTATGCAGACCCGTGGACTTTAACAACTCTCGACCATTTTCCTATGCAGGAAAATGGTTCCTGTGGTTAGTCAGCTTGGACTTTCAGAGCATGCCTACATCTTGAAGCGTCTCCTATTTCAGAAAACGGTGGCTATGGCACTTTGGTCATCGCGGTGCTCGATGAAGCACAACTCTGGAATTCTATAACCTCGCATTTTGCGAGATTCCCTTTCTGCCATCATGGAGTCCGACGAACGTTGTCCATTATTCACGTTGACCGAGATTTGCCTTGGAAAAATGGCCTTCCTCCCAAGGACCCGGCCTGAGGTGGAATTGTGGTGCGGAGGGTGGGTACTTGAATGTTACTTACATGCAGCCAGCCAGGCCAGGGGAAAACCCGAGGGACAGAGAGGCTTACGAAGCGTTAGTTCCATGGAACAGCTGATTCCCTCGACATCGACACACTCCCGGTGGTTTACACCAGGGATGCCAAGGTCCAGTTCGGAAACAGGCCCGTTATGGAGGGTATAGACAGTTTCCGGCCCTTCTTCGAGGCCATATGACCCCGGTTGGCGAGGATGAAGCACAACGTTGATACATTCGGTGGGCTTCTCCTATCTCGGGCGTACAGTACCGCTGCGCGGTCACATAGATCACTGACTCGAGTTGTGTAGACACGGTTGAGAAAGGCAAGATATATGTGGCCTGCCATATTACTTGGGAAGTGAAAGACGATCCGGAGGAGGAGATGATCAATGTCCCAGGTTTTGGGGTCTTCTACTTGGTAAGCGAAGGGGGTGAGAAAGGCTTGATTCCCGCTGCTGGGTTCTATATGGATTCAGCTCCTTTAACTGAAGCACCCAAGAGGGTGCCTACGTAGCCGGAGAATAAAATATTCTCGCTGGAACAACTCGACGGCAGGGAATTGGAAGCATGAGAGGGAGCTAACTGTGTAAATTGTTCGAAGACAAGTTGGAGCTAGCCGTCGCACGTATTGGCCTGCAATCACAAAATAGCCTGATCCCGGCCTGTACCGTTGGTCCTTATAATCGGTCTCTTACATTGTTGCTATGGTGCAACTGCGATCAAGACGACAAAGCCTCGCCCAGCGTCTTTCCTGTGAGCCGCCTAAATACGTCATGATATCTCTCGCTCGTGGCAGAGAGGATATCCTCCGGGACCTCCACGTCCTGCTTCCCCTTCAGGCCTTCCCTCGTGAGCCAGTTCCGCAGGAACTGCTTATCGAAGCTCTCCTGGTCCCGTCCCGTCTCGTACTTGTCCTTGGGCCAGAAGCGCGATGAGTCCGGCGTGAGCACCTCGTCGACCAGCACGACTTCGTCCTCGTCCTCGTCGAGCGCAAATTCGAACTTCGTATCCGCGATGATGACGCCCCTGTCCGCCGCGTACTGCTGCCCGGCCTTGAACACCTGCAGCGCCAGCTCCTCGATCCGCTTGGCGTACTTCTCGCCGACGAGCTTGGCCGCCTCGTCCGGGTGGATGTTCTCGTCATGTTGGCCCTCGGGCGCTTTGGTGCGGGGCGTGTAGATGGGCCCGCCGGGGATGGCGGCGCACTTCTTCAGTCCCGGCGCCATCTGGATGCCGTGCACGGTGCCATTCGCCACATACTCCTCCCACGCGCTACCGGTCACGTACCCGCGGACGATGGCCTCGACGGGGAATACCTTGAGTCGAGTCGGGAGTTAGCTCTCTTATATGCAACCGCCGGCATCTGTACCCGGCAGGCTGCTGGCTCAACTTACTTCCTCACTTGCATGCTGCGACCCCGGATCTTCTCTGCCTCCTCCGGCGCAATGCCGGCCGGTACGTCAGTTGTGAGGAAGTGGGTCTTCAGTCCTGGGACTTTCTCGGGGAGGACGTTGAACCAATGCTTGGACAGCTGCGTCAGGACGAAACCCTTGCCCGGCACGCCGTTCTTCATGACGAAATCGTAGGCAGAGATGCGGTCCGACGTGACAAACAGCAGGGTCTTGTCGTCGATATCATAAAGGTCTCGCACCTTGCCAGATGCGATCTTCGGAAGAGACGAGAGGTCAAGAGTGGTGACAGCGTCGGCACCCATCTTCGGATCCTGCTCTTTCGGGGCTTAAAAGAAATATCACTGCCGAAGAACGATGAGCTCCTGGGTAATTCCTATTTATCTGACGCCCTAGGAGTCGCTTTATGTATTCTGACGTATAAACACAGTAGAACAGTAGGGAATTAGCGTATTATTTATGCGAATGATGGAAATGTCTTCTCCCCGAGGCCTAAAACTCTGATAGTGGATCGGAGCAAATCGGCGCTCCCTCGACCTCAAAACTTTAACCGGTACTCGTCGTACCATACCAGGCACTCCCCATACACCATTTTTGGTGTCCATAGTCAGTTAGCTTTAGTGACTCACAATACCAGGGAGTTTCGGACTTGGTGCGGTATATCTATATGTAGGTATCTGATAATTCAGTTCTCAGATTCATCGCAGATCTTGAGGAGGGGTACCGGTAGTTGAAGTCATAGGGGGCCAATGCTTATTTATCGATAAATAGCTTTAAGCGGGCAGGTTGCGGACATGCGGACATGGTAAGGGTCCTTTTAGAAGGTGCCCCGCAATACAGTGCTTAGGCGTGCAAGGCTAATAGCGGGCTAGTAGGCTGTAGCTTAAAGGTTGTTTTTAGCTCTGCCAGGGACGGTCTTTTCATGAGGTCGGGGTACTTTGCACGTCTATGAAATTTCCAACTCCGTCAGCGAGCAAGACAACGGCCCTCGATTCATCCACGCTTTCCCCGGCGCCGCGAAGGTCGAACGCCCCTCCCAGGGAGCTCAATTCCCCCTTCCTTGTACTACCCCTACAAGATGGCGACGCAGAACGGCCTGACGCTCTCGAGCGCCACCTTCGCCAAACTCTCACCGCACCCGTACCTGCTCGCGAACCTGCAGCCGCCGGACGTCTCGACGACACCCTCGGCGCGCACAAACGGCCGGCAGCCGCGGCAGGCGCGCCAGCCCAACGTCAACACGTCGTCCCTGTCTCACGCGCAAGGCAGCGCCGTCGTGCGCACGGGAGACACCACCGTGATCTGCGGCGTGCGCGCCGAGACGCTGCTGGCGTCGCATATCCCGAACTACCGGACGCCCGTACTCGGGCACGAGGACGCACGAGATGACGACAACAGCACGGACGAGCTGCGGGACTACGACCTCCTCGTGCCCAACATCGAGCTGGCGACGGGTTGCGCGCCGAGCTTTCTCCCCGGCGTCCCGCCCACGACCCTCGCTCAGACCCTCAGCACGCGCGTCTACTCGCTGCTGCACAGCTCTGGGCTGCTCGACGCCGCGGACCTGCGGATATACTTCGACCGGAAGGGGCTGCGGGGCGATCGAGGAGAAAAGGGGCCGACGACAGGAGAAGAAGACGAAAACGGACCGGAAGAGCCACAGAAGGAGGTCAAGGCGTACTGGGTCCTGTACATCGACCTACTGTTCATCTCCTTCGACGGGAACCCGTTTGACGCCGCCTGGGCCGCCGTCGTGGCCGCACTGAGGGACACGAAGCTGCCGCGGGCGTACTGGGACCCGGATCGGGAGATGGTGCTGTGTTCGAGGAAGGAGCCTCTTCCCTTACAAGTACGGGGATTGCCGGTGGCGTGCACGGCGGCCGTCTTCACGGCCAAGGAGAGGCAGAAGAAGGGCGGCGAGCAGTACTGGATCCTGGTGGACCCGGACCGGTTCGAAGAGAGTCTGTGTGACGAGACTGTTACGGTGGTGGTCGATCGGACGCAGGGAGGCACGAGGATCTTGGGCATCTCAAAGAGTGGCGGGACTACTGTAGGACCCCAGGTATTGAGAAGGTTCGTCAGCGTAGCTGAGGAGAGGTGGCAGGACTTCAAAAACGCTTTGGCATAGGCTGGATAGATGATACCCAATAGAACACTATTGATACTACACGGCTACGTTTACTAGGGGATGGTTGACTATTGAGCGTGGACGACGCCGTACTAATCAAAATCAAGTGACTTGTTACTTCGATCATGCACGGTTGATCAACTGCAATCTCGGATAGCATGAAAAATATGCAACAGAATTTCTCAGGTCATTTGTCTGTCAACTGGTCCAAGTTGGATATGCTCCTCGAACTTCTTATTGAGAATAAACTGTTGCTTCATGAACTTAGCATTTGGAGTGAAACCCCAAAGACCATCTTCGATCTTTCGACCAGGCTCTTCCATCCGCTCGAGCACACGAACAACTTTACCCCAAGTCGTCAAATCAGTTTTGAGAGGAGGATCTTTCGAGATCGTCTTCTGAACCTGACACACCAACTCCTGCTCTTCCTCACCCCAAGAAACGGTATTCTCAAGATGTTCTATAATATTCTCCCTAGTCGTCTCGCTGAGGAGAAAGAACGAAAATGGCACCAGCTTGCTTTCTACTTGCAGCTGGAGGTCCCCGTTTTCGCGCTTCTTGGCAGAGATCCGCGCTACCAGATCCGTGTTATTCTTTCTGTGCTCGGCTACAGCTAGGAACTCCCGCGACCGGGTAGATAGACACATGTTGATTGACTGCCCGAGGATCCGCACGGCCCAGACTTCGTCTCCATTGCTGCCGCCGGAGCCGCTGACCTGGAGGGCTTGATTGAGGGCCGTCCGGCTTACTCCTGCGAGGTGGGTCAATATGGGATCCATTAGAGTTGTATGAGATGGTGTTCTATACTATGCGGCTGTAACGCTATCAATGCAACGACTTGTGTTCAACTAGAGGGTGTCTGGTTCATCGAGAGTCTGGTGATACTGAATTAGCCGACCTCTCTTATAGAACGAAAACCTTTATTCGCTGTACAGAACTAGCACTTGAATATTAACAGGCAGAAAAAAATATCGCAAAATTGGTCTTTGCTCCCTTGATTTAGCGAGTGGAGGCCGTCCAGTGAAGAAAGGCATTGTTTCCAATAAGCCGCTTGTCCTGGTCATCGTTGTGAGGAAAGCTCAAAAGCCGATACCTCGTAATATGAGCACCGCTGGGAAGCCCTCGAGGATATGATACTAAGAAAGGGCATAGTCAACATCTCAAATCACGAGTAGAATCAGATTTTATAATGTAACACGATGTATCAACCCTTCGAACCATCCTATCAGGCGTGAATTCCAGGATAGTAGATACGGGACGAGGTTTCATTCTGCCGCTCAGCGAAACGAGCTGCCTACTGAAAGGCCGCTCTATTACCGGCATAGCTATGGGTGTCACGAGGCTACAGAAAGCTGGATATTGGTGAGCGGTTGTTGTTTTGATAAGAGAAGAAAAAAAAGGAAAAGCTTCACAAAGCCGCAGACAGGGCTCGAAGACCTGTCGACAACAAACAGGTGGGTCCCCGTATTGCGCTATCATAGTTCTCTTCGGCCCCCTTCATTTGCCCATAGCAGATATCCGAGGTTGCCCCGAAGTGGGGACCTCACTTTTGGAGCCCGCAAAAGTTCTTCCAGCTCCCAAACCCCCTCCATCTATCTCCATTTCTTCTCCCAGAATTTGCAACCGCCAACCAACAGACAGAAGGACAGATCATCATGGAGTCCCTCGCAGACGAGCCATGGGATGCGGTCATCTGTGGCACTGGCTTGCAGCAATCCCTACTGGCCCTGTAAGCAATGGCCTTCCTAGGGTAGCGTTTGAGAGACATGATCTGACTGACCCAGTCTGCATCCCCCGCTGAAGAGCTCTCTCGCGGTCGAAGAAGCGCATTCTTCATATTGATCCGAACGGCTATTACGGCGAACACGAAGCTGCGTTTAGTCTGCAGGAAGTGGAGGGCTGGGTCGCCGCTCATGCGGGGAATGGCGAGATGGGTAGTGAAGGCTCTGCTAGGTTAAGCATCTTCCGGCGCGCAAGCATCTGGAAGCATGAAGAGGCTGATGCCCTGGGACTCTCCTTCCCAAGGGCTTATTCCTTGGCTCTAGCACCCCAGATTATCCACAGCCGCGCGAAGCTGCTGGAGCAGCTTGTATCGTCGAGAGCATTTCGACAGATTGAGTTCCTCGCAGTCGGCTCGTTCTTCATATACGATGACGCCGCGACCGAGGACACCGCGTCAAGATTGACTCGAATACCTAGCACTCGTGAGGATGTGTTCTCAACACAATCGATACCGGCGAAGTCCAAGCGATCACTGATGAAATTTCTCAAGTTCGTCGCGGATTACAACTCGGAAGAGAACACGTCGGTATGGGAAGGCCAAGCTAGGCAGCCACTTGCGGATTTTCTTACATCCGAGTTCAAGCTGGACGAGACGCTACGAAAGTATATTCTCGCCTTGACCTTGGCACTGGATGGTACAATCGGTGTGGAAGATGGCCTAGCGACTATCCACCGGCATCTCACCTCTATGGGTCTTTTCGGCCCTGGGTTCTGTGCTGTCTATCCGAAATGGGGTGGCCTTTCGGAAGTAGCGCAAGTGGCATGTCGTGCTGGTGCTGTGGGAGGCGGCATTTACATGTTAGGAACTAGCATGCATATCGAGGACGATGGAAGTGGTGGCCTTGTTTCGCTGAAGTTGTCAAACGAAGTTACCATTCAGGCTTCCACCGTCATATCTTCTCAAGAGCAACCTTCACCCGATGGGCAAGCGATAAATCGGCTCGTCGCCGTGGTTAATTCGCGACTTGAAAGTTTATTCGAGGTCGTTGTCGAGGGTTCCCCCATACCAGCAGTGGCCGTTGTAGCGTTCCCCCCGGGCTCCGCTAGCAGCCTCGACGCCTCAACATCAACAAACCCGGTCTACGCCTACGTACACTCGAGCGACACGGGCGAATGCCCCACAGGCCAGAGTAAGTCTTCACCACCCTCTCTCCACGCTCTTTCGAACCTGGTGTTATGATGAACCAACAAAAATGAATACTTATCTACATTGTCTGAGCTTACGCTTTGACGAGACCAACCTCTGACAACCTGATTGCACCATCGTCTTCTTACTTTCTCATCACCCCTTGCAAATCTCGCATGGGATCTGAGCTGACGAGTTTTTCCGCATAGGCATCATCTACCTCACAACGTCCGCGGCGTCGGACGCGCCACAGATCCTCGAGCACGCCCTCGAGTCGCTGCTGCGAGCGGCCGCGCCGCCGGGCGAGACGCCCGTCGCGCTGTACAAGGTGCAGTACGTGCAGTCGCTCAGCGGACGCGAAGCCACGAGCACCGCTCGCGGCGGCGCCACGCTGTTCTCGTTCCCCTCGCCGTCGCTCAACCTCTCATTCGACGACGGATGCTTGGATGCGGTAAAAGCCGCCTGGAAGGTCGTGACGAAGGACGAGGTGCCCGAGGACGAATACATGGTCTTCGAGGACCGGGAGGGCGTGGACGACGACGGCGACGGCGTATACGACTAGACTGGTGGCGCTAGAGTACGTACGTAGTTGATGCACGCATGACGCGAGTAATGAGGAATGCAAACTAATTTATCTTTATGATCATCATGATGCTCGTCGTTGCCACATATCGTGAAGCTGCATATCTACTACCTAGGCAAAGAGAGCGACTCGAGTGAGGCAAGAGGGCACTATCCGGTTGAGAACGTGCAAATCCATGACTCGTAAATGATCTCGACGAGGCCCCCCGAAGGCCCAGTTCAACCCTCCAATAGTGGCCGAGTATATCTATGGGCTGCCACATATCTCAGCGCAAAAGCAAAATGGTCTCGGGAATCTTCGTCTCAAATCAAATCGCAACCCCCAGAAATCCATCCATTCCTTCGCAGATGGCCTCGTAACTTTCCCATTGCCCTTTATCCATGAACATGGGCAGTGATGCCATGAGGGAGTCTTATGTCATGATATCGATATTCGTATCTCCCTCCCAGTATGAAACGTCTGTATGTGTGTATGCAGCCCAGCCGTCGCTAGAAGGGAGAAAAGGCCAGAAAGAAGAACACCCAGAAACGCCATAAGCGGGATTACGAATAGTGAAATGAAGATGCCATGCCAGCCAATCCATGCCTTCGGGCGTGACCGCCTCCGGTTCTCAAGTCAAGCAACGGGCGGCACCTTGACGCCGAGCCAGATGTGGCCGTGCGGCGTATCCGGGTCCCCGTCCTGCTGCACGTACATCTGGTCCTTGGTCGCCAGGCAGAGCGCGTGGTAGAAGGCGTGGGCGGCGGTGGCGCGGGCTGTTTCGCGGGGCACGAAGACGTCGTCGAAGGCGATCCACTTGCGCCCCCTCTGCACGTCGTCATCCTCGCGGCGCTCGCCGTGCTCCCGTACGGCCGACTCGATGAACGACAGGAAGTTCTTGCCCTCCAAGTCGAGCGCGGTGCGCAGGCGCTCATTCTGCTCCTGCGTGTTCAGTTTCTTAGTGGGCTCTCCTCCCACAGGGCCTCCGAGGTCGCCAAAGGAGTCGTCGTGAGAGCCGAGGCCGCCGCCAAGGTCGAAATCGTCGTCGCCAAGGCCCGTGGGCATGTCGTCGCTATAGCGAACAATGTCTTGGACGTCGCTGCGGTGTTTAAGAGGGCTGGATGGTACCTGGCGACCCTTTTGGACTGAGCCGGGACCGCGAACCGAGGAAGGCACGGCAGAGGAACCACGGTTCCATGGCATCTGCATGGCCGACGAGAGGTGTTCGGACATGGGTTCTTGAGCCTCACGACCGACCTCCGGAGGAGGAGAGTCGCGGAGGAGTTGGCCGAGGTCAAAAGCATCGTCGCTTCCAAGACCATGTGCCTGGCCATCTTGGTTATTGCCATCCTCAAGACGGGCTCTGACGCGCCGACCTGTTTCCTCTTCATCGTCTTCGATAGCCTCGGAAGCAGAACGACGTCTACCTCGGGGCTGCTCAGTCACCTGGAGTCCAGTGAGAGCAGTGTACAGAGAGTCCCCTGAGAACTGGAGAGCGAGGGGGTGAATCATGCCAGGGATGCCGAGATTCTGTCCAATGTTGCCGATCCCTAGGCCGAATGTTAGGTGGATAGCATTATGCTTGGCCTGTGCTGCAGTGGTGGAATGCATTCCGGGCGCACCGCAATTCCGAAGGTAGTCTGTCTGCCAATCTCTCAGTTCGTTCCTGGAAATTTGAGTCTCATCGTCTGCTTGGATGACGCGTCGCTTCCTTCCCCGTCGAACAGCTGCTCGCTGGGCAGGAGCTTCGTCCATCTGGAAGGCATCGTGCGGCCCTTCCCGTTGTGGGAAAGCCTCAGCTGCCGGAAGTGGCTCCTCGCCCATCATTACGATGTCGCCCTGATCGTCACCATGAATTTGCTGAGCGGGATGTTCGGTATCGTTCCTCGCTCGCTCTTGTTCTTCGAAGCCCGGAATGGGAGGAAGTTCGAGTTCGTCTTGGAAGATGGCCGGAACTGCCCTCTCAATGATGTTTCCGTCCTCGTCTATCTCCATTCCCCAGTCTTCGGCACCAGCTACATCGACTTCTTCTTGTAAGTGAACCAGCCGTTCATCACCCGCCATACTGCCTAGCTTCTGTGCGGGTGAAAGACCTTGAAGGCCGAAGGGGGCATCTTGACTAGGCGTATCCGAGCGGTGGATGTCGAGTTCGATTGGGAAGCCGCCCCGACCAGAGCTTCCGGATCCAGAACCTTGAGAGCTTCCGAGCGGAGACATTTGAGAGGAAGTCTTATTCGTTGCCTGGCCCGCTACTAAGGCGTCGAGGTCAAATTTGGGCAGTTGCATGTTAGGGATGAAGGCGGGATCGTTGTCGATTGTGAGATTCTCTGGTCTGTGGCAAGTCAGCACACAACAGTCCCGTGCTGGCCTTGAACAAGTTAATGACACTTACTTCGCCTGGCCAGCTTCTGGGTCAAGATGTTTGTCACCAAATTTGGTGAAGAACACATGCATGGTGTTCTGTATCTTCTGTGCGTCACTAAGCATGTATGTGCATTGCTGGTTGTATACTCGGGAGACGCCATAGAGGAGGTTGCCCTGCAAGCGCAGCGCGATGGGAGCGCCGGGATCCAGGATCTTGTCGCATGCTTTCTCCACGTTGACCTCTTGAATGGCCTTACGAGTGACTTTCCTGGTGCTTGACTTATTGCCGATGGTTGCCACAAGCCTGTCACTAATTAGCGATGTGGACGAGTGGCCGGGGCAGAATAGGAGAGAACAGCCAGCAAGCTACTGAAGATAGGGTTAAGAGAAGCCATACCAGATTGTGGCTACACCATACTGGCGACTCGTCAAGACTGCGATGTCATGTTAGCTCGAGTCCGTGCCTGGTTGAAATGAGCGTAGTCGGGGCTCACTCTCATGACTGTAGAACATGATAGCAGCAGGAGGCGCTAACGCGTCGAACACGCGTCCAACAATATTAAGAAGGAACACTAAAATAAGCAGAAAGTATGGGTATAAGTAATAGGAGGCGACCTCGAGTCCGCGCGTGAGATATTGGGTACGGTTTTAAGTTGTAGGATTGATGAAGTTGTGAAAATGCTGAAGGTGGCTAACCGAGGAAAAGAAGGCGTTGAGGTGGACGCGATGGTATGGACGGGATGGTATCGCGTTTACAGGTCAGCGAAAGGAAGAAATGGACGCGTCGCAGGAGTTGAATAATCATTCAACTGCGAGGGAAGGCACGCTCAAAGGCAAAGGATATGGGTGCGCAGGATGTATTGATACACCATATAAACCGATTGTCTGCCTCGTGCGGGTACTTAGTACCTACAACCTTTTTGCCCATAGAGGCAGCATCAAAGATTAGACTCTCATCAGAGCTCGATGTTTCTAAAATTCTCGTTACTGCTTTTACCAAGATGTCAGTGCTCGTGGAATCCCATAGGGGTAGAGGATACCACGAAACACTTATAAACATTATTGACACATTAGCCGTATCTTCCAGAAAAGGGGTAAAGTAGCCTTAGTTTAGCTCTCCGGCATTCCTGGTAGTATCTACCTTTTTAGTCTTTGCTGGTACTAGAAGCGATGTATATTTCGTGATATAATAACTCAATGGACACCCGACCATGAAACAATAGTTACTTAAGTATCTAACAAAGCAGGATGGTTGACTACTGGCAAGTAAATGATGTAAATGTGAGAAATTTGCTTAAAGGGGCATGACAAACGGTTGATAATCTGCCATGGAGATTCCTTGCCTCGGTTCTTGAGGGTGTTTGAATGGTTGGTCGTCCTGATCGGTCCAGCCTTTGCCAAGTTATTACTACGACTGCGACTGAAGAAAAGGGGGACGGATTCGAGGACTGAGGCGTTCAACCACATTCGGCGGAAAAGCTTGTGAGGGATTGGCGAATTGGGTCGTCTATTTAGACTGGAGAGCATGACCTCTCCAGGCCACTGGGCTAAGTTAACACTCTCTTGCCAGATAGCCCAAGACTCCTACTACCATGAGCACCGACGGTCGGCTCACAGCGACAATACACAACCTAGTTCTTCGTTTGGAGGTGTTTCGGACCCGGGATAAATCCAGCATCCAGTCAATGATACGAGTCCTGCCTGGCGTTTCTGCTTCGCAATTTGCATCCAAACACGCAAGATCAAATAGCCTCTTCCCCTTTTCACTTGCTTTGGAAACCGATACTCATTAAGGATGAGAAATAAGTCTAACACGAAACCGATTACCAGGGACGCCAGGTGCTCCATAGTAGCCCCAATATCTCCGTACTCGTCAAATCGCAAACGAGCATCCCAATTACAAAGTGCCGACGCCGATGCTATGCTGCCAAATGCGCCTTCCACCTGCTACCTATGCAAGTAAACCAACCAGTCCATCCCCTCCACGTAGTCTGCCCCCTCTCACCCACCCACTCACTCACTTTCGCCCCCTCTCCGCCTTCAGCACGAGCCACACGGTCGCAAAGAGCAGAGCGGTAGCGACCAGCAGCAAGTCGGCGGAGAAGCCGATGAGCCCGTACCACCTTGGGGGCGGCCCTCCGCCGCCGAGGATGACGCCGGCGATTGGGGTGCCGATGAGCATGGCTGCGCCGGCGACGAAGCAGACCATGCCAAGGCGCGTGCCGACGCGGTCCATGTCGCGCGTAAGGCTGAAAGTGGCCGCCGACTGCATGCCGACGACGCCGCCCGAGACGGCGCCGTAGAGCACGGCGAAGGCGGCGGTGCCGGCGAGGGAGTCGCGGATGCCGAACCACGCGAAGGCGAGGGCGCAGCTCGCGAGGGTGCTCGCGGCCATCACCAGCGCCGGCTGACGCGTCTTGTCGGAGATGTAGGGCGGTATGATCCGCCCGAGCACGCTCCCCGCGTTCATGAGCGTCACCATGTACGACGCCGAGAACCCGTCGGGCGCGAGGCGGTGGTCGATGGTGAACAGCTCGATGTAGAAGAACGGGATGTACAGCGCCATGAAGGCGAACAGGCCGCCGACGGTGAACGTCATGAACGACGCATCGCGGAAGGCGGTGGTGTCAATCAGGGCGCTGTGGTGTCTGGCCGGAGGCAGCCTCGTGCGCAGGAAGGCGAGCGGGATTGCCGAGATCCCGAGCAAGATGAAAGCAATCACCCTCGTGGCCCACGGCGCGCCGATCTTCGGCTGGAGGTCGCTGAACACGATCGGCAGCACGATGCCCGCGATCGGCGACCCCATCGACACGAGCCCGGACGCCAGAGCGCGGCGGCTCGAGAAGTACTGAGCTATTACCGCGGTACACGGTCCAAAAACGGCGCCACAGCCCAGACCAATGCATATACCCTGAGCCAGTACGATTTGCCAGAATTGCGTGCAGAGTGACGTGACGAACTGGCCGAATATGATCAGGAAGAGGCCGCTGTAAAGCAGGTGGCGGAAGTAGCCAGCGTCGAAGAGCGGCCCGGAGACCAGGGTGCCGCACAGGAGGAGGCTTCCCTGGATCGACCCAACCCAGGAGATGTCGGATGACGAGCTCGTAGCTAGGGTGTGTTCGTAGTACGTCTGGTAGACCCCGAACGTATTCACAAGCCCGAAAGTGCAAAAGAGAACACACCAGCTGCCCATCACCTGAACCCAAGCATTGAGGCCGCCATCCGGGGGAGGCGCCGGGGCATCGGTTTCCGGGGCGGGAATCCACGCCTCGTTCGGTTCGCTCGGGGTCGACGTGCCGGTCCCGGTTGCCGAGTCTAGCTCCACAGGTTTATCCATCTCAACCAAGACCGAAGTCGAGTTAATATTGCGAGAGGGCCAGGAAATCGGCTCAGACTCCAGGCAAGGTGAACAGGGTGAGCTCACAAGCGCCGCCGAGTCATTAGTTCGTGCGACGGCGAGCTTTTATCAAGCCGCTCCTCGACAGACCCAGAGAGACCATGACTGCCGTCACACGCTCCCGAGTAAAACTCCGTCAGCCTTACGACCCAATGCCCGCCCGACCTTGCAAACGGGCCTTGTCGTTCGACCTGCATGGTGAGCCCCTAGCCGGCTACGAGAGATCGTGTCATCATGGCGTGAGCGGAGCTTTGATGGGGCCCGAGGGATCAAATCCAGGAACGTCGCCACATCCTGCGTTCCATTTCCGAGCTGTGCCCGACCTCGCAGACGAGAGCTGCGTCCCTTAGGTTACTATGAGGCCCGGGAATAAGTTCAAGCTGTTCGTTCTCGGACGGCAGCTGCAGGATAATTTTTGAGGCGAGACAGGGCCGTTTCCTTGGCGTGGATTGGTCTAGGGCTGGAGCTGACCGCTTTCTCTCATTGGTCATGGCTGGTCTCATTCTTGTTAGCCTCCTCGAGGGTTTTTATTTTCCCTGGGCTTGACCCACTTGCTCCTATTTGGCATGTGAAAATTCTACTGCACCAATATGCTGACAAAGTTGTAACTACACACTCTCTTAACATACTCAAGGGTGAAATACAGCAGCCAACAAGCGTACATTTCCTATTCACAGCACTCTCCAGTCAATATCTCTGAGCCTAAGCAGTGTAGGTTCGAGATAGGAGGGGGCTCGATCCGTGCAGAGCTCGTTCGTGAGGAATCCGTTCTGGTCCTCTCTGCCCGACTGTAGTAATAGCTGTGGGAGGATGTCCATGGCCAACCAGATAGCGGTTTGACTAGAGGTTAAGCAGCTATCACGTCTCCACCGGTTGCTCCTCTCCTTTTACCCGAACTGATCCCCTTTCATTACACGCACACACATGTCCCTATTTCGATTCGCCCCTCTTACCTGGGGGCATATCATGAGGACGTCCGTGTCAGTGGTGAAGCAAGTCTTACAGTGAGGCCAGCCAGCCCTCCCTGAAGTATTCCTCAACTGATCCGGCAACGAGTACAGCACGGCCAACGGCAGCGTTCTCAACGAATAACAGAAACGAGCTCCCGAGCTCTGTACCCATTGAGATGCGTCCGCTGGCATCAGCGTGAGGACGTGTTCTGTGCCCGCTGGCTAGCTCCTAAGTCTAGTCGCCCCGACCCATCGCGGTCTCATGGGTCCTCTCCTGACTGCGCTCCTCGGAGGCAAGAGCGATATTAAGCCATGCATGGTTGTGTCGGATGAAGCTACCTAGAGAGTCTGAAGCAATTGGTATCAAACACCATAGATGAAAATAGTCCAAGTTAGCGGAAGCCCGTCCATCGTGCCATTCATAAAACGAAAACCAAGTCACGTCTCGCCCTCATGCCTTGATACCCATTTCCCCATCGGCCGATTCAGGAGTTATCCACTCCTTGGGCTTCGCTTTCTCAAAACCGGTGACCGAATCGGGCACGAGGCTGTAATCGCCTTCGACCCAGACGCCTCCTGAGAAAGCCTTCCTGCGCCCGGCTTCCACCTCCTCCAACGGTAAGATCGGTCCGTCGCCCAACACGTGCCTACGGTGCCAGGCACCGACGAACATGCCCTCGGGATCGACGCCCTGCCGCACCTTGCGCCACTCCTCCAGGTTGCTGCCGTACATGCGCTCGATCACCTTTCCGTCCGTCTCGAAGTTCTTCGCCCAGTGCGGGCGGCCGCCCAAGTCCCGCATCAGCCACTCGAACGCCTCGTAGTATCGGGCTCTGCAAGTCGGATCCGGGTGATAGGGCCTGTACATTATGGCATTGAGATACAGGGTCGGGCCGTCCTCGACCGTGGGGTCGAGGTACGCCCTGGGAGTTAGAGGTTTGGCATTCGCGGATGAAGTGCCAGATACCCGCACCTCTACGGGCGCGTGTACGTATATGCCCTCGGACGAGAATGGAATGTTGTGGGGTACATAGTCCGGGTCGTTCGGTGAGAGGGGGTTGAGCCAACTGCTGAGGCGCCGTAGCGCTTCTGGTCCCTTTTGTAAGGGAATGGCCCATTCGTTCACGAATTGAGAGTAAAGGCAGTTCATCAAGAGTGCCTCCCTACTAGGCTGGACAGCCTCCGTAGTTGTACCATTCCTGAAGCCATATTGCATGCCAAATGTGAACCACTCAACCCATGGTAGTATGCGCGGGAGCCATTGACCTAGGTATAACAGATTATGGTAGACGTAGTAGCCCAACGTGCCTTCGTAGTATGATGACGGCGGGTTGTAATGCGGCTCTGATGATTTCTGCGCAGACCACGTAACCGCCCTTCTGGTGTATGGGAACCACCAAACCCTGACATATTCGGCATGCGTCCAAAGGTCTTCATTCCAACGGTTCAGCATCTTGACATCGGCGTCAATGACCTGCTTCCATCGCAAAGTGAAAGCAGGGACCGCACGGAACGTTATCTCGGTTATGATACCTAGCGCACCCAAAGAGAGGAGTGCGGCGCGGAATAGCTCGGGGTCTTCGTCCGATGAGCAGAGTCTCGTAGTGCCATCCGCAAGTGTTATCCGTAAGGCCGGGATGTTTTCGGACATTAGACCATGCCGAAGGCTTGAGCCATGAGTACCGGTGGAGATAGCTCCGGCAATAGACTGCTCATTGATACTACCCAGATTCGGCATCGCGAGTCCATTCTTATCAAGCTCTTCGCATAACTGATACAGGCGGATGCCCGATTGTACGACGACCAAGCCCGTCTTCTTATCGACACTGAGTACCCGATTATAGTTGTCGAGATTCACCAGCCACGAAGAAGTACAGGTCATCGAACTAGGCGAGTGGCCGGATCCGGTCGTAGTAATGCGACGACGACATCTCCCGGCTATCTTGATGAGCTTCTCGATTTCTGGGAGCGTTTCCGGTACGAGATAGAGCTCCGGCCGCGACAGGAAGGTCTTGGCCCATGTGCTATGAACATGGTCGATCCTGGCTCGGAACGGGACGCCGTCATTGCATTTAGACAGTTCTGTGACAATGATAGGATCCATCCTACGGTAGAGAGTATGACAGTAACAGATTCCGCTAGAAGTGCCAACCGAAGAAAGAGGCTGGTTGAAAGGATTGTATTTCCTCCGCGTCTTCCGGTTGAGTCGACCCGATATCTGCTGCGTCACCAGTTCTCGGGGCCACAATTGAGTTTTAACGATAAAGCCCCACGATGGTGTCAATCAGACTGATTCAACCGCGACCGCAAAGGAAGAGTCAACTTTGGTGGAAAATTGAAGAGGAGAAACAGTAGGGAAGAGTCCCTCTCTTCCCCCCCTCTCTTTAGGTAGAAGTCGGTGCCAATACGAAACCTCTCTTACGAGCTTGAAAATGCCGTGGTCCATTCAGCGAACAGGGGCCCCGATCTTTTTCTAGCGGGGCTGGCGGGGTGCTCTTGGGTTCTAGATCTTAACGCCGCTTATGATTGGCTCATCTATGCCATGTGTTTTAACTGTAAAACAGGCGTTCCGTCGTCTATCCATCTGAATAGGAGGACGCATACACCAGGCAGCTACTTGCAGATAGACAGCATAGGCAGGGTTTGGGCGTCGGCCCCCTGCCGTGCCTAAGGAACACTGGTGGCTGTAATGCTTGGCGTCCGCAGATCAGATGCCCTCCCATTATATACCCGTAGCTTACCACAGAGGATCGGGAGTCGATAACTACCTATACACTGCAGGTACACCCGCTCGCATATTTCCAGCTTTTACGGGTCTTTCTGCGCGGGCTTGCTGACCTGCTAGTCAATATAGGGGGCGAAAAGCCAGATACTAAGACGAGTAAAGAAATATATTGGCAATTGTATTGAAATACATATTGGGAACTATAGCCTTAGAATACGCAGTAGACCCGGAGTGCCGGAGGAAACGATGTCCGACAAGAACCTGTAGAACCTCGCTCGTGCGGAATGCGGTCTTGGAACCAGAGAATACTATATATTTCATTTATAAAGTTATGTCACTGTAGAATGATGGGTACGATTTTACGGTGTAAGCCAGACTGGGTTCATAAATCGTCCATTCATTTAATCTCGTAGCTCTTTATGCGTCTAACTTTAGCTTCTCTAGCACATTATCGATCTTTTGCAGAAGGATCTGGTAGTTTATGGCGTCTGACGCGAATTCATCCTCAGCGACCTTCCCGTCTAGTGTCCGCATAACGCCCTCTCGTCCCTCTATAGCCGGCGCCGCGGCTTTAACGGCACCGCTCCTGGGCTGCGCACCCTGTAGGTCGTCCTGACTGATGTCGACTGACGCTACGACCCCGTTCGTGTGGGAGGCCAACGCCTCTGCCGCCTCGGCACTGATCTCGCCGTCCTCGTCTAGCATCTCGTCCAAACCGGCCTCCTCGAATCGAAGTCTGAATCGTTCCGACAGATAATATCGGATATCGTCTAGTAATTCGATGGTATCGGTTTCCTCTCTCGTCTTGAGTCTTCCGGCACTCTCCTTGATGAGGTCGGCAAACTCTTCTTCGTCAATATAGTCCTCTAAACGGTACGCCAAGTACCGAGCGGCAAACTCCTCCAATCGCTGGACCCGCAAATCCCAAGCCGCATGGATGACGTCGTAGACATTGATGGGTTCAACCTCGACATCAACTTCGTCGCCGTCTTGCGTACGGGTTCGATCTATTAAGACGTTGTTGTTACCGCTGCCGAGAGTACTAATGGCAACGGCGGCTTTTGTCTTGAGCTTGTCGAGGAATAGCATATCTGACACATAGAGCAGGTCGAGGCCATACTCGAGCGGACACTCAACCCTCTCCGTGTACAGGAAAGTAAGCACGATCTCGAGAACCTCGGGCAAGCAGTCGACCTTCACGATATGTAGATTGTCTGACTGCTGAGCCTCCCGGAAGCTGCTCGAGAACATGGTCTCAAAGTAGGGGCTTCGAATGAGCATCGCCTTGTGGACCGGGTATAAGACAGATCTGGGTTTCTTAACACCATTCCGCTCCTGCGACTGGCCTCCAGGCCCGACGGGTATCCCGTTAGACTCTTGGGGATGATCGTCATCCTCCGTTTCTTCGTCTACCCCTTCTTCATCTGCTCTCAATAAACAGTCGGCAAACATTGAATTATCGCGCGGCCACTTAACCTCATTGACCTTTCGGGGATCGACAAACATCTTGTGCCCGAGGACCTTGTCCCGAAAGAATCCCTCGATTTGCTGCTGAGCTCGATTGACTTCATCCTGATGCCTCTGTCGTGCCAACCGTCGGTCATCCCCGGAGAGAATAGCTTCCCACAGTTTCTCGACCTCTAACTGCTTGCTGATCTTATCAACACCAGTCAAGACCTCTTCCTCCGTGCTGGTACTGCGCGCATCGACTAGCTCCCTCGGGATGTCCCCCAGATATAGATATCTGATGACAAGGCGAAACGCTTCGATAGGAGTTGAATGGGGCAGCTTCCAGGTGGCCGTCTCCGGTGCTTCCGCAAGCTTCTTCTGGAAATAAGGCGAACGTGCCGAGAGCAGGAATTTGTGAAGCTCGAAGGACTCGGACGCCTCCTGCAAGACAATATCTGAGGTTTTCGGCACGTGTCTTGATAGCAAGGAGGTAATGTGAGCCGCCCAGGGTTGCAGCGGATCCGTGGACTTCGAGTAGTCATACTTCAGGAGCAGATTCCTGATCCTGTCGTTCAGGGCATTGTAGATGCATCTCTCTCCCTGGAAAGTATCACGTTCTGCCAACGCCCCTGATTCGAGCAGCAGTTCAACTAGCTCATAATGCCCACACAAACTCGCCTGAGACAAGAGTTAGCTATCAGGGCTTGCAGCAATGTCTACTTTTCGCCACAGCGCGGCGTGGTGTTCAATACTCACTATTATCAGCGGTGTATAGTCAAATTTGTCTTTGCCGTTCAAGTTGACGCCGGCGGAGATCAACTCCTGGACTCGCTTGAGGTCCCCTTTCCGGCAAGCCTCCAGCAGCTCATTGAACTCGTCACTCGTATCAAGGGGATTCTCATCGCGCAGCACACCGCTCTTCACGAGTTCGATATCATCTTTAAGCTTAGCCTCGAGTTCATGCTTTCTCAGCACCATGGTAGAATAGATACTCAGAATACTCGATAATTATGGGTGTCCTAGAGCCTAAGCGTTGGGTGGTGGATGATTAGGGAAAGTTTTCATCGAAGCCACCACGTCCGATAACCCCGACGAGGAGATCAAGCCAGGGTACTATTCGAATGTCGACTGGCATGTGGTTTGTCATGAAAAGCGGCTTACTAGCAGCTCATAATTAGCCCCTGGTATAGTGGTGGCGATATGACGTTAGCGGGGTCGGAAGTCTCCAACCGAGGCTCTATCGGCCTTATCGCGTTATCGATACTGGGATACCCAGTTCTGGAGCCAACCAGCCAACGCTCCGACTCCGTCATTCCCCCGGCAGCGCTAGCTGAGGTTGCTGTGGTCACCGGCGGTTTGTTGACGCTAGTACAGAAGCAGCGAAGCCCTCACTCACTTGACTACACGTACCTAGTAGACCTTTCGATGTTTTACTGCCTAGACGCAGACTCGTAGTCTTCGTATTCCCTGCATGTGATCATTTCTTCTCCTACATTTCACAACTGTGCAGGCACTCTCGACCTTGAAACTCAATTCCTCTAGTCAACCGAGTTTCAAGCAAAGATCTTGAAAGCTGCAGGAACCCACTACTCTTTACACTCCTTCCTTGTCACACACATACCCTCATAGCCTATGGCATAGCGGAGCCACCTCAAGATTGTCGAACGTGCATTGAAATCATCATGGGGGAGTCCGATAAATATGAAGTCTTGGAGAAGATCGGTAAGCCACCTCGTGCTTTGTCACAATCTCGTTTGGGACGTTCACTGGAAGAGAATGCTTAATGACGGTTCACGGTCGCAGGCCATGGCTCCTTTGGAGTCATCCGAAAGGTCAGAAGAAAAGCCGACGGCTTTATCATGTGTCGAAAAGAGATCAGCTATCTGAAGATGTCGCAAAAAGAACGCGAACAACTACATGCCGAATTCCAAATCCTATCGGGGTTGAAGCACCCCAACATTGTCGCCTACTATCACCGCGAACATCTTAAGATGTCTCAGGATTTGCACTTGTACATGGAGTACTGTGGAAATGGCGATCTGGGCCGAGTAATCCGGGAGCTCTCTCAGAAGAATCAATACGCAGACGAGATGTTTGTCTGGAGCATCTTCTCACAGCTGGTCACCGCCTTATACCGGTGTCATTATGGCGTCGACCCCCCTGAGGTCGGCAAAAATATCTTAGGCCTTGGCCCCACTGCGAAGCCCAAGACGCCTGCCCCTTCCATAACCATTATTCACCGCGACTTAAAGCCTGAGAATAGTGAGTCTGCATCTGCTGTGTTAGGGATGTTGGCTGACCTCCATTAGTCTTCCTGGCAGAGGACAATTCAGTCAAGCTTGGTGATTTCGGCCTATCCAAGATGATCTCGTCTCACGACTTCGCTTCAACATATGTTGGCACACCGTTCTACATGTCGCCAGAGATCTGCGCCGCCGAACGATACACACTCAAGTCTGACGTATGGTCGCTGGGCTGTATAATATACGAGCTCTGCGCCCGAGAACCTCCCTTCAATGCGAAATCCCACTACCAGCTGGTACAGAAAATCAAGGAAGGGAGGATCGCGCCGCTGCCTAGAGTGTACTCGGCCGAACTCTTTGCCGTGATTAAGGACTGCCTCAGAGTCAACCCAGATCACCGACCGGACACCGCGACCTTGCTTAATTTGCCCGTGGTTCGCCTGATGCGGAAGGAGAAGGAAGCCGTGGAGTTGAGCAAGATGCTCCACAACAAGAACGAGGCACTCAACAGGAAGATCAAGGAGGCCGAGGAGAGGCTGGGAGCGGAGAGAAACTCCATGCGCCAAGAAATCGAGGCATCGTTGCGGAGAGAGTGGGAGGTTAAGGCACGATTAGAGATCGATCGCCTGGTTAACGAGGAGATCGAGCAACTCCAGCAACGCTTCGAAGCCGAAGTCCAGGCACGCGTGCAGGAAGAACTTCAGAAGAAGTCGGTCACCTTTGGCGCCGTCGAGACGCAGGAATTCGCATCTTCCTTGGCCAAATCAGACTTCCCCCATTCCATCGGTGGTGCCAGTACGGACTACGAATTCCCCTCTACAACCGACATCACTGACCTTTCCATCGACTCTCCCGAGCCGCAACCCCTCAAGAAGAGCACGAGGACGCCCTTTGGTCGAGCTCAGACTATGTTTGAGCGCCCCGCCGGAACGCCCATGGACGTCGAAATGGCCTCGCCGTCCCCGATTGCAATTGCATCACTGTCCCTATCACCCCGCCGTAATAACGCCACCAAGGCGCCTTCGGCACACCAACCCACCATCTTCGATGGTATGACCAACAACGAGGGCAAATTCACCTTCCGGGATCCCGACAATGTGTTCGGAATGGACTCCGACGACGAGCAGTCCTTCACCATCGACTCGCCGACTCGCCCGCCGCGGCACCAGCCGAAGTCGCTTAAGAACCCCTTTGGCCCCAACCGCCCGATCCTGAACGCCGCGAAGACGGCGCCCCCTAACCGCCTGCGCACCCAGGCCTCGGCCAAGGCGACGCCTCCTACTGCGCCGGGCCCCGTGTCAGACGTCCAGTTGCGCCACCAGCCCAGCAACAGTGCTCTGCGCCATCAGCCCAGCAACGGCGCCTTGCGTCACCAGCCCAGCAACGGCGCGCTCGGGGAGCGCTGCAACTCTCCTAACAGGAGACTCAGCAAGATCCCGTCGGTCCAGAACCTCAATGGCGGAAGCGTCGAGAACGGCCACCACGGCAACGGCCCCCAGCGCAAGGTATCCGGCTCCTCCAAGCGGGATTCGGAGCAGCAGGCGCCCGGCTTCGTCTCCAAGGCGGCGGCGGCGGCGATGGTGACGAAGAACAACGTCAAGGGCCGCACGCTGATCGAGCTGCAGCAGGCGCGCGCGGGCGGCCGCCCCGTCGACAGCGCCGTCTCGAGCGCCGGCAGCAGCCCCAAGCGCGGCGCCTTCAAGGACCGCGCCGCGGACCGCAGCGCCGGCAGCAGCATCAGCACGAGCACCGCCTTCATGGATCCGCCCGCCGTCTGGGACCCCGAGAAGGACGACATGCCCAGCCCGTTCCTCGTGCGGAGAAAGCCGATGGCTCGCGTCTAGTTCGCGTGATGCCATCTTACGTCTCAGCGCCTAATATCGTCACACGATCAACTAACCCTACACTTGTATAAAATAGACCACTCACTCACCACTACTGAAGATACCAACTATGTACGCGAAGCCTCCGGAGGCCTAATTCGCGTACAAGCACACATACACACACACCACGACGGGCACCTTTTCCTTTGTCTTTAAGGGGGATGAGGGAGACGGTTTTCGTTTCTGCGGACGGGGGAGTAGGAATCTTCATGACACGTCGGAAAGCAAACACGAAACGATCTGTTGGAGGGTGGGGTGTTTTGCTGCTGCTGTTGATTGGTTTGGGTTACCACGCATTTTCCCCAGGGTTTTCCACCTCAGCATCATCGGCTTCATTCATAAACTTGCACACAGAGAGAGGCGGTTTACGGGCGTTTTGGACGAGAGTGGTTTTGAGCAGCTCTGTGTCCGGCTTTTTCCCACGTTCTCCACGAGGAGTTTTTCGGAGTTTCGGACGCAACAACCAGGCAGTACCCCCGGATTGGATTGCGGGTTGCGGACTTTTGTGCATTGTGTGGATTGTTTAAGTATTTGGTGGCTCTTGTTCCTTTGGTAATGAGCTCGCCTCACTCACTGGTCTTTTTCGTCAGCTGTGTTCGATAGAGGCAGAGAGAGTTTTCCCTGCACTGTCTACTCGCGTAAATATGATGAGAAACAAAGATCAACCTAATCCTGACATTTGGTCCACGCCTCTTTTTGAGTGATCCCTAAAGATATAGAACATGTGTGTGGAAAACCCCTAGCACTTCGTAGCCTGCCTACGGTAGAACCCTGTGTGAGAACCAACGCCCCCTAAAGCGATTGTCATTCCACCTTGACTCCGACGCATTATCCAAAAAGGAACAAAAAAAAAAAGGAAAAATAAGGAAAAATTGCTGCACTCCGGGAACTTCGTATCCAGGGCAGACATGAGACCATTCGCGACCGCCGTCCGGGCTCTATCACGCCATGCCCCGGTTACTCATCGCAGAAGAAATCAAACTCGGCGTCCGAGCTCGTCGGGAACCTCGTGAACGCGGCCCCGTTGCCGGCGTCTTTGCATTCGTCTGGCCGGACCGCCTTGTCGTCAGCTTAGTTGCACAACCCAGATTCGCCACGGCCCAACAGACGACAGCAGGCCCGGGGAAAAATGAGTTCCTCGCTGCAAGCAAGCAGGGCCGTACATCGGCCCGCTAACTACCGCGATACCAATGGGAGAAGGATAGCAATGAAGATGATGGCCCGGTGCGGGGTGTAGTAGAAGAAGGGAAAGGGAGGAGGTAGTGTAGGATCATAGGGGGGACTCACTGTTCTGCCTATCGCAGTCCGAGACGGCGAAGTCAACGGCATCCCGGTTGGCGTTGGCCGCCCGCGCGCACTCGTTCTTCTGGTTGTCGCAGGCGCGGTTCACGGCTGACTGGTAGTCGGTCTGGGACGTAGAGCGCGCGTGTGAGTTGCGTTACGTGGGCTCTCGCAGAAAGAAAGAAAACGAAGTAGAAAGTGGAAAGCTGTAGCGGACGGCGGAGGCGGGACGTTTGCAGCATATATCAAGAGAAAAAAATAGCCGGGGAGGGAAGGGGAAAGGAGGGGCTAACTTACGAACGTGTCGCCGTCGACCTCGAACGGGCGCTCCGGGTCCGGAGATTGGGATATCTGGGGAGCGAGCATCAGGGGTTAGTCAACCTTTGGTAGTATGGTAGTATTCTGTCTCATTTCGTTCTTCGCTTCCCCATCCTCTCTCGTTCGCCCATTTCCACGATTCCTCGTTCGTTGCTGCCCTCTCCCGTCTTCTCAATCCCCGACCTGGCTGGCCGCCTTCACCTCGCATCCGCGGACACCGTCGTTCTCCAGCGCTCGACGTCTTGAAAAAGAAACGAAGACAGTAAGGATAACAAACACGTACCGCGGGAGCAGAAAACCCACCGAGCGCGCCTGTAAAAGCCTACACATACACGGGGGCGTCGGTCAGTCGGTCAGCAACAAAAAACGCGCATTCAATCGACATAAGATAGATGGGCAGTGGCATTGTACCTGCAGGTTGAACAACGAGGGGGAGGACGAGGACTGTCGCGGGAGAAGCAGCCCCTCCTTGTCGAGCGCGGGGTCTCCTCCGGCGGAGACCAGCCGCGCCGCCGTTAGGCACGTCGCCAGCAGTAGCTGCGAGGCGCCCCTTCGGGCGTGCATGTTTTGTTTGCTGTCCGGCGAGGACGGTCGTACTACGAAGCCTGCGGAACGTGATCCGACCGGGGAAGAGAGAGCGCCGGCGACGGGACCGGCTCGGTGCGGGCGGCTAATCTCTCGAGATCTCGAGTCGCGTTGTAGTAGGGGTATGTGTAATGCTGGATACCTCGAACCAACTACCGAGGTTCGACCAGGTAGACCGACGGGGGCAGATATGATATGATACGATATGGTATTTACTCAGTCAATCAGGCCCGTCACATACCTACGTACGTATACAGGTGCGCCAGTGCCAATGTACAATAGACAGACAGAGAACGCGGGAAGGACAGAATCTCCTGGGAAAAGAAATACAGCAGCAGCACCGAGAGAATCAAGTCACATCATGACGCGGACGGGAGCAAATAAGAGACTCGATAATAAATGAATAAATTCGGTATATAAAAGGGGTCGATCAAAGCCAACGCTATGCTATCACCGCATCGAACTACCTTCATGGAGTAACTACTTAAACGACGCAATATGTAGTTAGACTGGAGGTCATACATGCATACAGAGAACCGGAACGTTCGTGGGCTGAAACCATCCTGAAACGAGCTGGTCGTGGAAGCTGAAGCTGAGCGCTGCCTCATAAATAAAGCATGACAAGAACACGAAGCACAGCATGTGCTTCATCGTAAAAGCTGGTAGAGTCCTCCAATCGAGTCTTCTTCGAGGGCTGTTCCAACCAATTTTGCAACAAGCATGAAAGCCCGAGTCTTCCGGAGAGCGTTTCTTTGTTTGGGTATTGAGCGCTTTTTGGTGAGTCTCGATTTGCTGAAATGCCGGTGGGAAAGCGCTGTTGACGAATTACGGTTAGGATCGAACAGAATGGTAGCATGAAACTGTGTACCAAGTCTCGATATGCTTGGATGATGCGTAGATCGGAGATAGGAGAACATCTCTTGGTTTCTTATGCTCGTTACTGCCTACTTGACTTCTGATACGAGCACTCATTGCCTATAATGCAGTTCGCTGGACTGGACTCGTAGTTCTCATCCAGAGCTCGTCAAGTAGCCATATGGTGGTTATATGTGCAATATCTATCCATTAAGCTGCCGTTCTGTTGGCTGTGTTGTATGCACCCTTCCGCTGTCCCTTGACTCCGTATGAAGCAACCAGCACCATAGAATGAATCTTTAGACATCAAAGCCCTTGCGAGCGTCAGACGCCTTAGAAATTGGACGCCGCGTTCGCTTGTGACGGCGCATGGTAGCTCTCGAGGGTGCTCTGGAAAGGGCTGCGACCACTGGCACTACCAGTCGTTTCGGGCTTCTCCGCCGTACCGGGACCGCCGAATCCGTCGCCGTAGCCGACCAACTCTTCGCTCTCCTCGTTGTTTCGTCGCTTGTTGCGCAGCCTCCAGTACATCAGAGCTCCAACACCTAGAATGATGGCGCCGCCAATGCCAACGGTAACACCGATGATGATGTTCTTCGTCCCAGCCGCCATACCAGAATTGTTTTGAGTGTCGGCAGTGCTGGTGATGAGAGTAGCACCGGTTGTGGTCCGGGTGGTTGAGGTAGTGTAGACGGTTGCTTGTCCATTGCCATCATCGGCTGTGATGGTTTGGACCTCTGTGACGACGGACGTAAACGAGGAAAGTGTCGTACTGGGTTCAACAATCTCATCATCCGTCGCCGCAGATGTCGTGGTTGATCCGACGAATGTAGGCGCTGGGGTCGTCGAGGTTTCAGTAGGGTCGGAAGTAACAGTCGGCCAGGCAGGAGGTGATGGTCCGGTAGTGGTAGTGGTGGTGGTATCGTCGTCGGGTGGTGGTTGCGTCGTAGGTGTAGAGTCCTCCGTGGTGATGGTCGTCGATGTTTCTTCTGGCGGTGGCGTGGGTGTTGTCTGTTCGGTTGTACTTGAGATTTCCTCTTCTGCTGTGGTTGTTGTGGACGTCGTTGTCGGGGCGGTCTCTTCTTCTGTTGTCGTATTTTCCGTACTTGTCGCCGGCGGTGGGGAGGTGGAAGTAGTGCCAGCATCGGGCGTGGTGGATGTACTAGTCTCTTGTCTCTTCGCGACATCTCTCTCGTGATGAACGCCGCCAAATACCTCGGTGTCTAGCCATGCAGCTTGGGCAACCGCTGTGACGGATAGTGCCACCATCAATAGGCGGTCGAAACGTGGGGGATGCATATTGACTGGTTGTATTGTAGACTCCTTAGGGGGAAGAGGGGAGTGAATTTACGCCTTCCTCAAGATTGAGTGTAAAGGAGAGTTGAGGATCAGAAGGTTATGTCTGCAAGATAGATATCGATATCCGGGGTGACCAATCGGACGGATATATCGGAGAGACACGAGAGATATGCAGGAAATCTGACGATTGCGCAATATGAACGGATGTGTAGGAACAGGTGTCTTAACGAAGGAAGAAATAGAATATTGCAATTAAATTTCCGTAATTTGATCTGGCCGGTTGTTGAATAGCGGAAGAGGGATGAAACACCGAAACGAATGTGGCCTTGAGTGAGAAGTTTGGATGTGAAGAGAATTGGAAAGAGGGAAAACGAAACGAGTGTCGGGTGAGACTTGGAAGGTAGGTATTAACTAGGTAGGTAGAGGCAAATGGATGGAGAGGGAAGCGATGTTACATAGAGTCGAAAAGGAGGGTTCAAGGGGGTGGTGGGCTCGTATTACGAATGGTCTCTGCTACTGGAGTCTGCACAAAGAAATAAAAGTGGACCCAATTTGTGCATGAAAAGCCCTGAAATATGTCCGACATGGCAGCTTGCATGGCAATCACCAGAAGAGAGCATCCCAAAAGGGCCCATACATAAAAAAGACCCATACATTCGCAGGAGACCTTACTTGCTACGGTATCAGGCAAAGGTTTTCACAAACTGCCATGAACGTACAGGATACGCTAGTGAAGGCCTAATACAAAATCAATATAGTCTATACCAGGACCGTCCCGGAGGCACATCGAAACTACCATACAATTTATCAACGTTGCAGCTCTTAATCGTCACCAGGTGCCAATTCTTCTGAAATGTATAAAATGAACGGTGAATAATATTTCGTAGATAATACTTTACTTTGGGGCAGTTCCTAGCCGGTACTGGCATACTAGGCAGACTAGGCACCGTACTAAACTGTTGAATAGTGTACTACTCTGTTATTCAAGTACCTACCTAAAAGTGAACTGATGAAGCAGGGTGGAGGGGAAACCACATGCATGGGCCCCATGATCCATCTGCCTCGTAAGGGACGCGAATGGGACCATGTTGGCGGCCTCTGATTTGCTAAGAGACCAATGCGCCAACCCTTTTACAGCTGGTCGTCCAGGCCCTAGATTGACCACCTTCCACTGTGCCGTGTTCCACGGGTTCAAGAGCCGACCACTGGGCCCTATGGAAGCTGCCCGGATTGGCAGCAGCTTTGAGATGGCAGACGGTGTCAGAAAACATTGAAACGGCAGGTTAATAATAGGGTGCTGATAGACCTCACTTGCGGCACGAATGGTCCCCTTCTTTTTCGGGCGTACCGATAAAGAAGTATTACACCACATTACTCCCTATGTATTTACTCAATTAACGCAATAGCGCGGGGTTTGGCACTCGGATTCCAAAAATAGAGACGCAATGTCTCTTTCTCTTTTTGATAGCTGAAACATTCCTCGCCATCGGAATGGAGCAAAGAAAATCTAATCAACGTGTTTCCATCCTCAATACATACGTACCGTCTCCCTGCCGCTTCATTTGCCTCTTAAGCCTAGCTGTGTACATTGGTAGCTAGGGCCGACGAGCGGACGGCTCGCAGCCTTGGGGCGATGGGTGGGTGTCACGCACACACTCTAGTTAGTTTCACGCAAATCTGGCAATGCTCTTCCTCCCTTGGCGCCATAAGATCCACGGCTCCCCTGGCCACTAATGACACTGCTTTACAAGCCACAGAAACGCCCCAGCAGCAGAAGTGGGTGGCGAAACGACTGACATGTTCCTCCCCAGATAACGTTGCATCGATTCCCGGCAGACGTCCGCCGCACTGGCTTGCGGAAAGAGGTGTGCAGAAAGCCGCTGGTGACTGCAGACGGGAAGCCCGCCACCTAATTCATGTATGTACATGGTAACGCTGAGCGGCTCGCTACATGATGCATGCTTAAATGCACACATGGCGGATTATCCGTGATGCAAGCTCGGGTGCTACCGGGTGTATCCAGAAAAGAAAGCATGAAAAGGGGCAAAAAGGTCTTGGAACCATGGTGTTCTAATAAGATTTCGGTGCCGTCGCCGAGCTGTGGGTTTGTATATCCGATTGAATCGCGATGCCCGGAACCCCGGCCACTGCCGTCGCTAGGCGCCAGACTGGAAAGCATATGCGCTCCCTGATCCAATTGAACTCGGGCGCAAAAAATACCCAATTCAGAATGATAGAGGAATACTGCTTGATCACTAGCCTGTCCGGTGACATGAAAGTTGCGTTTGTACGGTAGGTATCTGCTATGTGAAATACACGTCGACTGACAAAAAGCCGCATCATTCAAGCAAGTGCAATATGTGAGTGCCTTTCGAGTCTCATTTTGAAGACAAAACATTGTCCGAGCCAAGCGGGAGGTTGACGTAAGGCTGTTACTATTCTCATAAGCAGTATGGTCAAGTCGCGAGTGGCAGTGGACTCTTCCAAGTAAAGGGGCTTAGGCGCTGCATTACCGCATACATACGCCTATGGCCGTGCGCCGTGATGGAAAGCGCCCCAGTACTTAAACCAAGGTGTCCGCTACTTCTAAAAGGTTATCGATCGCAGTTTCAAGAATGAAACCGGGGGGTGACATAGGTAGGTAGGGCTGCATTGTCACGCGGCTACTTGTCACTCTGGCAAAGGGGCGGATCGGCCGGTGCTTCTTCTCATGTCTTGCATCCAAATAAGTTCGTGGTATTCGTTCCTCTTTGGCTTCGTTCCTGTGAGTGCGGGTCTTGCACCTGTGTCTTGCTAACTCTCTCGATATTGTGGGTGTAAGTCGAATGGTTGATGGAAGAAAAAGCACCACTGCCTAATATGGGGGACAATTCTCGGCTTCTTGCACCCGATATTCGATAGCGAGATTTGAAACCAGACTTCTACAAGCAACTCGGCCAGCCTTTGCTCCATCTCTGAGGACTCGATCAACAAGCCATCCAGCCTTTCAATGTCGTTACGTCATCGAGCAAGATCAGTTCGTCGTGACTGTAGAAGCCCCGTAGAGCATCCAATTTGAGTCTCTGTAGATTTGGTAGTGTTGGCTATTCAACTGGGTCGCTTTTGCCTTCGTGAATGTTAAGGGAGTCACCGGGAGCCAGAGTAGAGGCTCGAATTCAACCACTAGACGGTAACTTTGCTGAAGTCGTCGCTCTATCGAATTCCAAGGTTATATGATCTGCAATTCATCCAACGCCGATAGCGGAACTTCCGTGTTTGAAGACTTTATGGCGGATTAGAGGAAGGACCGGGCGCTGATGACAGACGTATCAGCCGGGTGAACTGGGAAAGACACGAGACATGGCCGTCGACGTGGTGACCTCGAATGTCAGCATCGAAACGGCGCGTTCAAAGTCGAGGCGCAGATCTTCGAGGGCCCCCGATAATTTTGCGACGGCATCTTCGCCTTCGAAGGAAGTATTCTCCACTTCAAATCTGCAATTTGTTCGGCTCTCTTAGAGCTGGGGATCTCTCAGTCCTCCGAAACTGTGGAATTGACAAGGCTTCGTTGGGCACGGTATTTGTATCCCTCAGATCCCGAAGGCTCAACACCATACGACATTGTCTCTGCTGAGATTTGAAATTGCGAAATCGAGGAATATCACTGAAAGCTAGTGTTTGCTTGTACCAAGTTGCTGGGTCAAGATCCACCCGAGAGTGGGCGAGAAGCACGAGGTCGCAACAGCGATCCGCCCGAGTACGCCGTCGGGATGCTCAACCCCTCGACATGATGTACCCTCGTCAATGCCATCATCATAGCCTGGGATATTCCCGGCAGCGTATCGATGTTACGATAGTGGAATGGCTGCATTGTATTGTTAGAGACAATTACATCAAACACACGTTATAAAGGCCTACTCGCCGCACCCGCGAGTTGACATTGTGGCGTAAAGAGATCCTAGCTGGAACAGGTTTGGGAACGAGAGAAGGACAATTCTCAGCACTGCAACAGGAAGTGAAGCGAGTGTTGCGCAATGGCTGTGTGGGATCACCTTTACCTGAGTTACAAATAACTAGAGCAATGATGTTCCTTGTCATAAATCTGGGTATATATAACGTGGAGATTCCTATAAGTATATATCGTTGCACCAACTGTGGTGGAATGGTTACTGAAACCAATTGGTATTTGCTATTTCGAGTCCTTTTCTCCCTAGCAGCCTTCATATATACGAAAGTACCCACGGGAGAACCGGAATCTTTGAGGCACATCAGTCATACTGATCACTTTACCAATTCCACATTTTGGCTACCGCATCCACCATGAGGCCAGTCAAGATATGATAATATCAGAGTGGGTGAAATCAATGCCGGGCTTCATAGCATAGGTATGCCCCTGATAATTTGAAAAATGTGACATGGGCAACTTGTGATTGATTGGAACTCCTTTGGGCATGGACAGCGGACAAGGGTATTATTTAATCCCGAAGTGGGAAAGCTGCGTTGAGGCTTCAAACTCACAGACGAGCCGCATTATTTCGACCTAACTAGCCAGTTGTACATCCGCCCCCATAGAAGAAGGGTTACGATTGATTGCCCACGTGTAGTTAAGTCATTTCTATCAAGCATTTATTACCAGGGTAGGTCGCTGGTGAACGCCTCGTGAAGCTGTGTGCAAGCTGCTGTAGGTTGTTTATGAGACGACGATGATGACGGCGCGACAATACAACGTAGTTAGATACATTTGTCACAGTAGGTTGCGTGTGGTTGCACGAAAAAAAAAAAAAAAGAGGTACCCGAAATGGCAGGCGACGTGGAGTGTGTGGAGTAAGATGATTTCCGAATCTGTACGGGGGTGCCTGTGACTACGTGATTAATGTCGGGGTTCAACCCACACGTGGATTGACAACATTCGACGCTAGGCTTCGAGGAGATCCACTAACGTATGGGTTGTCGATTTATTCCGTGGTCCAGGGTAAAGCGATAGCGGATGAGGTTCAGCGGATGCTGAATACTTATTCGTCAGTTGCTTGATGGGGGCTAAAAGGGGTAAGACCAAGCTCTCAGGTACCAAATTATCGAGTATTTCTCATCGGGACTCACCTGGCAACTATCACACCTATGTATACTCTACGCAGAGAGAGCCCTTCTTAGCGAATTATACTACTCTAGCACTGACCAGATGTGACAGGCAGATCCTGGTCAAATTATCCCTTCCACAAAGGGTCCGAAGCCTCTGATTAGAGACACGCTGCAGCAGCACCTGGGCAATAACACACTGACCGAGGACATTATTGAACAGAGGGACAGCGCATCATCTGCTTACACAGACTTCGCAGAACGCCCAGCTGTAACTCAAACGGTAAGGTAAGGTTTCTTTTACCTACCCCCTGTCGCGCCTTGTTCATCTGAAACTAAGAGAAATTTATTTATTAAAAAAAAAGGGAAATAGACACTTTATCGTTCGAGTCGATCCTGCGGTCAACGATCCCTCGACACATCCCTATCGCGAACGGTGACAACGACCCGATGCATCGAGCTGCAGAGAGTCGCGTTCCCTTTCTCTCCTTTTGATTCCTCTCTCTTATTGTTATTATTATTTTAATTTCCTGCCTCTCACATACGTAGCTGTGTGTATGTGTCGCTCGTCCTCAAACCGGGACGCGTCGCAGTGACACGCTACCCTGTCGGGTACCTATCATTTTCCCACTTGTTAACTGGCTTCCGTCGACTTGGTGGGAAATTTCAGGTTGGCAGAAGGCGAGATAAGTTCAGATAATTCGAGAGAAGAAAAAGAAGAAGAAGAAAGAAGAAGTCAAGTGCAAGTGGTTCGAGATCTAGCAGCAGACGATTTCCCCTTCGTCTGCGCGCTGATCTCATTGTGGTATGTCCGGTCACCCCCTCAGGGAAACACCCGCCATCATTTTATTTGGCTCAGTCCACACGGGCAATTCAGCTAACAGAATTTCCAACCCAAGGTTCCTTTAAAACGTCTTCCTCAAGGTCGTTGTATTCTCCCGGTGTACGTGCGCGGAGCGGTGTAGGAGCTACTCGAGCTCGACATCACGCTCCCCCGAGGTCGTCGTCTCCTTTATCCAGTAGTTCTACCGCCGACGAGGGTGAATCGTCGTCGTCCTCCCCGGTACTCCCGTCGCTTCGGGCCCCCCAGTTACCGGCGCGGGCACTGGGATATCTCAGAGCCTCGACTCCAAGTCGCGACGACGATCCGGAAGACGAAAGTCGATACGTGACAGCTAGCTGGGGCTCGCCCTATCCGAAGTCCGAGGGCACCCACCTCGGCTACCAAAGCTCTAGCAGCTCTGAGTTCTCCGAGGAAGACTCTCCTTTACATCACCTCGAGATAACCACACCTTTTCTGCGTCCCGCTCCCCCGGTTCCCGCACCCGGATCGGATCCCCACCAACCCTCGCTTTCGGGTAGTGCGGTTATACTTGCTAATCGTGCTCGGAGGCCAATCCGAGGGCTGACTGAAGATTGGATCCGGCAGCACACAACAAAAGACCTGACTTCGGAGCATCGTCACTGGTTGAGCGACGGTACCGACGAGAGTGAGCACTCTTCACTGAGCGGCTCGGTGTCAGGCGACGACACGGGCTGGTTTGAAGAGAAGGACCCTGCGACGCCGCGTGCCTCCGCTCGTCCCGTCCGGGTAGTGAAACCGATAACTTCACGGCACCCAAGAAGTCGTTCAAGCAACGAGACGTTGAAGCAGGCCGTTATTAGCAACGTGAAAATGGAAGTCCTTAGTGTAGCGAAACCCGCGCAGGATGCTTCAAGCATCTGGACCAATGAGTCTCTTTCCGAGGCAACAACGTCCAGACGGGACTCTCCTGTCGGGACTGAGGAGAAACGTATCAACGGCTCGGTCCAGGCACCTGGCACACTAGCTAACGCAGCCAAACGTCCAGCAACGCCACCGAAGCCGGTCAACACTGTTGCTGCGCAGACTCCCAGGTTGAAGAAGAAATTACCATGGAGAGGAAAGAATATCCTTGTCCTCCTACCACGCGATGAAGAGCGCGGTCAACCCGGAAAGGCCCCAATTCCTCTTACGGAAGAACGTATCACCGCCATGCTGCAGTCGTGGGAGCAGCTTGGCTACGATATCCGAGGATTTGACCTGGATGGAGGGCGTTCCTCACCGGACGCGCTGGCAGATTATTCTCAGAGTCGAGAACTCTGGCCCGACCTGGAAGATACGGTGCAGGAACGTGCTCGGAGGAATTTCAAGGTCACCCTTCCAGACCTGAATGGTACGCTTCTCCAAGATCCCTCCTCAATACCGTGCACGGATAACTAATGTCAGGACAGCATGGAAGGAATACGTACACGAGCTTAATGAGGCCAGGCTTAGGGCGCTTGGTGTATCATTCGGCGGCGAGGAGCCAGCGCCACTGCCCTCCATTTCTCCAGCGGCGATGAATTTGAGTCGGCAAAACTCCAACCAGTACCCTCCCTTACCATTCTCTCCTCCCATTCCTACCTCTTCAGCCGCCAGCAACGTCCCACAGGGGTTTCCCTTTCCGACTCCCTTTCTCTCCGGCAACGGTTCTTCGGCTACACAAAGTCCCGCCCTACCCTCGGTGGCGTCTCCGGCTTCGTTCAATGCGCCACCTTTGCCTGGGAAGTACAATCCCCGCGCGTCCATCGCTATCTCACCCGGCGACCTCCCCTTTCACTCGGGCCAACCATCGCCGCACGGGTGGTCGCCGCAGATGTTTCTTCAGCAACATCTCGGTCGTACTGGCTCACCTTCAGTTCTCAACATGAATGCTCTAATGTCGCCAGGTCTGCCTTTCCAGCGCGATGGTATTTCTCCCGTCGGCATGCACCAACGGCACCAATCCTTACAATATCCTATGTTGCCTCACCAACACCTCCAGAGGCAGGATTCCGCCCGGGCATCTCCCCGTCTCCAGGATCTCCGTGAAGTCGATGAAGAAGTTCAGAGTAATCCATATGAGAAGAACCCTTCTCCCGCTCCAGAACCAAGCCACCCCATTCGCCATAACGCCAGTGACAGCCTGCAAAAGGAGATCGACGATGCCGAATACCACTTAGAGGAACAGTTCCGTTCACAGCTAGAGCAACCGGATTATAATCCTCCGCACAACGAATCCGAGCAGCTGGAGGTTAGCAGGCCGACGGAGACGGTTGAAGCTCCCAGCGCGCCCCATGCAAGAGGCCCTTCGGTACACTTCAGCGGCTTTGGGACCGACCCCGAAGATGGTCCCAAGCTTCACCATCCTCAGCCTCATAGTCGAGGCCATTCCCTCTCGCAGCAACCGTACTTCGATAATGACGAGATGCGCGATAGCAGTCGTGAGAGCAAATTCCGGAACCTCAAGCCCGAAGACCTTAATCTGGCAAAGACGGACGAGGCTTACGAGATCGAGACGAATCCTAGTAACCTAGGAACCCCTATCGAGTCCTTCGACCTGGTGAACCAGATCCACCAGCGGACAATGTCCACGATGAGCAACCCTTGGGCAAATGAACCTGTTTCGGATAGCAAGATGTCGTCTCGCCATACCAGTCACACAAGCAAGCCGTCCCTTTCGAAACTGAATGCAGCCGCTGCTGAGTTCAAGTTTAACCCTACCAGCAGTTTTAGCCCTGAAAAGTTCGCATTTGGCAACACCAACAACACCCCAAGCAACTTTCAGCCGAACCCTCCCCAGTCTGCCACTCACAGCCACTTTAGCATGCCGTCGACCTCGTCTTCGAAGGGCAAAATTAACCCTTCTGCTCCTACGTTCTCTCCCACCAAATCAACATTCAGTTTCTCCGCTTCCGGGCCCAAGTTTAACCCCGATGCCCCATCCTTCCAACCACTGGGTTCCATCGTGTCTTCCGTTGCTAGCCCCCCCGCTTCGGTGAGCGAGAGCGGTACGAACCGTCCTGGCCCTATTTTCGGCAATATCAACATAAACGTTTTCGAGGTCGTGAAACCTGCGAACAAGTCGAAGGCTATTCCTATTGTCCGCCCCGTTAGCCAGCACGCTTCATCTCCAGCTCCTGCGCCTGCCTCGGTTAAGGACGACACTGGTGGCCGCCCAATTGAGGACGGTCGAGCTAAGAAGAAGTTCAGAGAGAACAGCACCGACGGTGATCAAGTTCCCTTGTTTGCGGAGCCTACTCCGGAGCCCGAACCTGTCACACAAGGACCGACAGAGTCTGTTGAGAAGGAACCTCTTGCCGAGCAAGACGCAGATTTGCCGAAAGAGGACAGGCGTTATGAGGAAAAGGCTGATGAAGAAGATAGTGCGCTCATCGCTGACACCACTCTAGCGTCTACTACACACTCGGAATCGACTGATGGTAAAATCCAGTCCGAGTCGAACACAAAGGCCACTACCAGTCCATCAGCGACGTCCCCAGACCAGGACCACACCAATGCCAACTGGGCACCGTTCGAGTTCGGAAACCAGTCAGAAATCCAAAATTTCAATGACGCAAGGCCTTTTGGCGAAGACGACCCAACTATCAATAAGCAGCACAAGAAGAGCCTCTCTGCCAATGCTAAGCCCTTCGTACCTGGCGATTTCCTGTTTGGGGCACAACACTCTGCTCCATTTGAGCCGAATCCTGGGCTACCATCGGCGCCTATGGGCGAGCAAGAATCCGAGGAAGAACGTGCCGGGTCGCCGACTCCAGGCCCTGAATTGCCACCAACGACAGAGCCGCGGGTTGAAGTACAGTCCACGCCAGGGGCAGACTCAACGTCGTCTCCTCAGTCAGTGCATGCACCTCCAGTAAGAGGTCTTGGCTCTTCAAGATTCGCGTCCCCCCCTACATCGAAGGGCTTGGCAGCGTCACCATATGTCGCGACACCATCGCCTCAGCCCCGGACAGCTGGCCTCGCCGCTTCAAGATTCGCTGCTTCTCCCTCTTCGGTTTCCGAGGACGAGACAATACCGCTCCCGACCAGCAACGACGATGGCATTGTTGAACCGCAGACATTACGAAGTTCTGAATCATTGCCTGTTAGCCCTTCGTCAATGGCTAGCGATAAGCCGAAAGCAGTGGGCGCCCATGAACTTACCTTTGAAGAGATTGATGATGTCATGCAACATCTCCACAAGAAAGATCCCACGATGGGTGTGAAGAGGACTGTTGATTCTTCCAAGTGGCGCCAGCCAACTCCGGTCCCGAACGCCTCTCATGTCACTACCGCGAACTCGCCGCCGGTGCAGCTGCAACCCCAGGCACCCTTCCGGAGTGACGCCCCGAGCCCGAGCCCGAGCCCGAGCCCTCAACAATATCGCTCTCTGGCACAAGAGACCGCTCCGGCAATGCCCTCCACTGAATTCGATGATCCATTCGTCGAACGTCCACAGAGTGCTCTCTCCCAGTCTTTCGATGACCCGATTCACCATCTCGACGCTCTCCAGGACGTCCCTGAAAGTGAATGGGATCAAGCCTTCAGTGCCAGCGAGCAAGATAAACTGGAACAACGTGTTCACTACCTCAGTGGACATGTCAATGACCTCGTCGGCAATATCCTGGCTTCTCGCCTTAATCCGCTTGAGAAGACGTTAGAGAATATCCATCTTGCTCTGGGCGATCTTGCTCACAGAACGCATTCGACCCGGCGCGAGAGGGGTAGTTTGTCTGCTGAGTTCCAGGAAAGCGATGCCGACGACGAAGATGACGAGGTTCCAGTCCGCAGGTCCACGAGTCCCCGCCGAGATAGGCGGATGGAACAAATACGTATGGCCGTTCTGGATGCTTTGAATCAGCAACAAAAAAGCCGTGCCCTCGAAGCAGCTCAGCTAGACTCGCTCGAGCCAGCCTCTAGCAAAGACGAGTCCGTTATTTTGAAGGCATTGGAAGATATTAAGGCGCAATTCGCCCAATCTCTGCGTTCCGAATTCCCAGGCGAACAACTTCGAAACATAGTCGAAGAAGTGGTCGAAAAGCGCATGCCTCCAACTCCCGCGCCGGTCATCAAAGACGACGAAGAAGCCAACAATAAACTGTCCGAGATGCGAGCGAGGATCTATGAGCTGGAGCAGCGGCTGCAGTCCGAGGAAGGTCGGACTGAGAGCGAGCGTGGTAGAGTCCGCGAGCTCGAGGAGAAGTTGCGCATCGAGGAGAGCAGGAGTGAAAACGAGGCCAACGTCAGGCGTGGAGCTGAAGACAGGGTCCATGAACTTCGGCGACAGCTGGAACAAGCCGAAACCAAGGTCGAAGTTGAGATTATGAACCGCAGCATTTTCGACCAGAGAGTACACGATTTGGAAGAGCGACTTAAGATTCAGGAGAGCAGGACCGAGATCGAACTCTCCGGCCGTAGGGACGCTGAAGACAGACTCTCCGAGATCCAGCGACTGCTCCGAATCTCTTCCGAGGAAGAGGACCGTCTACGGGCCGTACTCGACGAACGGGATCAGAAGATCAAAGCTATAGAACAGAGCTACAGCCAGAACGCCATGCGCCTCACGCTAGTTGAAGCGGATAAAGTGAATGCTGAGCAAACGGAAGTGGAACTCAAGAAGCGCCTCCATGCCGTCGAGGCGGAACTTCGTGAATCAATACAAGAGGTCAAGCACTGGCGTACTGAGGCCGAAGTCGCGAGGGAAACATCACAGCGACAGACGAATGACCTTGTTGAGGCAGTCAACGAAACCAGACATCTGCACAAATTGATTGATACCCTCGGAGTTCAACTGGAAGAGAACGAGAGGATACGAGACAACTGGCGTGCCAAGTTCGTCTCTCTACAAGATGACATGGCTCATGCGGCTCGTGAGATCACCGAGGAGAACTCGAGGCGGTCTAAGAAGGAGCAAGCCCTTCTCGCGCGACAAGAGGTGCTCGATGCCAGGCTTCAGGCTGAAGCTCGGACCCGCGAACGCCTCGAAGTCGAAGTCGAGAGGTTGGAAAATGGTGAGCGACAAGGATTACGGGCGGTAAGCGAGTGCAAGCGACTCGAGGGAATCCTTAATGGACTCCGGAACGAGAACCACAGGCTCCACCAAGACTCACTTAGCTTGCAACGAGAGCTCCAAGATGTTCAGGAGTCGGCGGCTAAGGATAAGGCTCGCTTCCAACGGGAACTCGAAGAGGCGAGGGACGCCGCAGCTTCTGAAGTGCAACGTACGCAGATCTCGGTGCAGTCTGAACTAGAGGCTGCCAACAACCAAGTGAATGTCGTCCGCGAGGAGCTCGAAGACGAAGTAAACAAAGTCCGCGCGCAACTTGACCAGGTCAGGCTTGATGCGGACACCGCCAGAGCGCACCACGAGATGATGCTCGAGGAAGCGCAAAACAGCAAGAAGACGGAACTTGAAGAAATGGCCCGCAAGCACCAGAGTGAGGTTGAAGACATTCAAGCTCGATATGAGCGACAACTTGGCAACACGACGGAAGATGCCCAACGGACGGAGCAGAATCTTTTGGAACGACTCAGCCTCTCAACATCTAAGATCGAGCATCTCCAAGACCGTGTTGCTCACTTGGAAGACAAAGTGCAAATCGCCCAGGAGGCGGCCAGGGCAGCTGCCCAAGCCGCCGCTCAAGCTGGCAAGTCCCCCAGTGTACCGATAACCGAAAGCTCCCTGCAGCCGACGCCTGCCGCGCATACCAAGCAACTCGCCGAAGCTATGCAACTGCCTGAGAAGATTTCGCCGCAAGCTCTTCGCGAATCCATTATGGTTTTGCAAGAGCAGCTCCAGGCCCGTGAGCAACGCATCGAAGAACTCGAACAGACTGTTGAGAAGCTCGATCCCGACGCCCCTAATAAGATTAGTAAGCGGGACGATGAAATCACATGGCTGCGAGAATTGCTTGCTGTCAGACATGGTGATCTTCAAGACATCATTAGCGCATTGTCGGCCGAACATTTCGACAGGGAGTCCGTCAAGGGTGCAGCTATACGTTTAAAAGCCAACCTCCAAATGGAGGAACAGGAACGAGAGCGCGCCATGAATGGAGGTTCGGCTATCAGCTTACCCAGCATTGCAGCCACAATCAGGGGTGCCGCTACTCCTCGGGTCGCGCAGGCTGTAGGGCCTCTCGCTGCGGCTTGGGGAAGCTGGCGCAAGGCAAGCCAGCCAGCTCGGAGTAACACGTCTCACGCCTTATCATCTCCTGCTGCCGGGAGGAATGCGACGCCTTCGAAAACCAGGCGGGCGCCACAAAACAGCTTTCTTTCCGGGCTCATGACACCGCCAGCCTCGGGTATTCGTACAACTCCGCAAGCAGAACAAGATCCAGCGCAACCCACCGCTTTCGGCAACACGGGCCGTCGTTTCACAGCTGAGGAGTTTGCCAGCCGGTCGCGTGGTCCATCGATGACTGCACGGCAGGCCGAGAAGATGCCGGTGGCAGTAAGCACACCACCTCCCCGACAGGAGCATAGAGATCCCACGACCCCTCCAATGATGCGGCCGGGCTCGTACGATGCGGATGCTCAAGTTGAAGACTTTGACGATGCGTCCTTCTTCGATGATTGAGCGGCGCATGACTTCTGAAGATTTAAATAGGCATTAGCTGCTTTCAGACTACGTTGCTCCGGTTGGCCCATTTCAGTCGCCATTCAGAGATGACAAGGAATCTTGGGGGAGAGATTGACGCTCTATTCCATATGCGGGATCTGCTTTATACCGTTTGCCTTTTTCCACGAAGTCTAGATTGATACCCCGTACTCTATTCACTTGTACTTTCTATGTCTCTTTCTTAATTATACCACCCCCACACGATCGTACTTTACCCACGGATGGGCCTCTGTATCTCGGAATCGTTTCGGGGATAAGGTGGCTGTTCGTTATTTCCTTTGTCTATTGCATGCATGACCAGGAGCGGGGAGGGCACGCTCGTTAGCTAAGAGATTGGGTGTGGATTAATGACCTCGTAGTATATGTCGCGACGCGTCTGGCGAGTTGGGGGCGACTGGTCCAGCGGGCTAGTTCGCATTTACGAGGAGGCTTAAAGATAGCGACTAATATATAAAAGTCCTCCGGACTTCTTGGATCACATCATATCCTGGTTATTCGCGCACCGATGCATGTCCCCTTAAGCCGCCACAGACTAACTGACTTGAGTCATTACAACAACCTTCGCATAGAATAGACCGAGGCCGGAGAATATTGCATTCATTATACATGATTATTGCGTCTAACGTAGAAAACCAAGTTTACACTAGCCGTTCCACCACGAAGCCTATCGTCGGTCGGTCGGTCATACCACCCACCATCACCATCACCATCACCACCACCGCTACAATAATTCATCGGATACCGCAGTTGCTGGGGGCGACCTGGGTGGCGCTGGCCTCGACGCGCCCCAGCTGCACCGCCTGCCCCCCCGTCAGCGCGTTCATGGCGCCGAGCGCGATGTTAAACCCCGCCCCAGCGTGGTCCACCGCCAGCACGTTGATCGACCGCCCGCCGTAGCTCAGACGCCAACACGTGCCGCACTATTTTTGTGGGTGCGTCAGTACATATATGACAGTAACCTAATAACTTGTAGTCTGGTCTGGTCTGGGCGTAAAGAAAGGCAAGTTTGGTTGGGGGGGAAA